>CAUYQV010172625.1:0-97017 GCA_963574575.1 Galagoides demidoff | reverse complement strand
ACAGTGTAATACTAGATATGACAGGCAAATATGATTTTACTTTTTAAAAAAAAATCATGCTGGAATTAGAAACAAAGGAAGGGAGGGCGATTGGTGGGAACACGCCTATGGTTCATCCTATAAAGGTACATGTGAATCTCTAAATGTAGAATATAAATGTCTTGACACAATAACTAAGAAAAAGACATGAAGGCTATGTTAACCAGTTGGATGAAACTATTTCAAATTGTATACAGAAACAGTACACTGTACCCCATGATAGTATTAATATAAACTGCTATGATTTAATAAAAAATAAAATTGGGAAAAACATCACTGGGAATATCATGCCTGCTCTGACTCCTAAACCTGGGTACGAGTTAGAGTCATCTGAAGGGTTTAGGGACAGGTAGATTTCCAGATCTTGCTCTGACTCACTGCATCAGAATCTTGCAGGAGTGGCCTCAGACTACATGTTTTTAGTAAACTTCCTGTTGATTCCCTTTCGGCCAGCCTGGCCTCAGACCATGGCCGTTATTTAGGAGCCTTGGTAAGTAATTGGGAGCATGGTCCTGCAGCCAGACTGACTCGGGGTGGACGCCAGCTCCATGGTGGAAAGCTGTCATATTTCCCAGCCGCATGACACATTTTGGACAATAGTTCTCCTTTGTTAGGGCAATTCCCCCCTTGCCCAGCGACCTTCCTTGAGAGGGAAGCCAGAGGACCTGCCTTTCCAGTCCTCTGAGAATCAGGTGTGGTCTCATGAAAACACCAGTTCAGAAGCCTGAAATGTGAGGAATCTATGTTTGGGGCCATGGTGGCGGTGGAGGCAGGTGGCTTTTGAAGCATCAGGACAGTGTTCAGAGTCAGTAACAGGACAGTGGCACCCATGCCCCGGGGGCAGCAAGAGTGGGGTCTTCCATAATGAGCTGAGTGGTGGGTGCCTGGCAAGCCCTGCCCTTTGAGAGAGTCTATGTGCTTCCTCCTAGCATATAATTACTTCTTTTCTGCTTAAAATAGTTGGAGTGTGTTTTGTTGTCTGCAACCAATAAAAGGTAACTTGAGCAGGCTGAGTCCATTTCCTTCTCCAAAAAATGCAAAGACTAAGTAGCAATATTAGGAATATAACATAGGTGTCCAGGGCTTGGAAGTTGAGGTTGTATTGCCCAGGTTCAAATTCCACCTCTGTTGTTAACACTGTTGCTTGAGGCAAGTTACATTTGTTTTCTGAGCCTCGGTTTCCACCAAGTACAATAGTATATACCTCACTGAGTGTTGGGAAGACCAAAGCAGAGCATTTAAATTGTGCTTTGCACATATCAGGCGCTTAAATATTAGCCATCATTATCTCTGGGGCAGTGCTAAGGCTCGTCACCTTCCACAATGCCACTGCAATCCTGTGTTCCAGGAAACCTAATCTCCTCCTTGTTTTTCAAAGGTCAAGCCATTCCATCTTTTTGCCCTTGCCTGGAACAACCTTCCTTTTCAATTCCTCTTATACAAATCTTTCAGATCCTAGCTCACCTCCCTGCTCCCAGAAACCAATTCACCATTTCCCTCCTCTGAACCCATGCAGCAAATCCAGCAATCCCATATGTCGTCATAGATTTCATAACTACACAGCGCTGTGATAGCACAGGGATGTCAACCTCGGTCTGCCTTGGCTCCCCAGCCAGACTGCAGACTTTCAAGGGCAAGTCCCTGGCTTCATATACCTTGGGTACCCACACGGTCTTGGGCATTTGGTTGAAAAGAAAAGGGAAATGTGTCATAATTGACGGAGCAGTCAACAGATGCCAAATCGATGTGTCCAGTCAGAGAAGCCGGAGGGGGTCAGCGGTGAAGCCAGGAGTGGGTCTCCCTGGAGACCTGATTTCCGAGCAGTGGAATGACTATGCTATTTGACGATTTGCATACAGATGACATTCTACAAAATGCAGGTGCCTGCCTTTTCACCACAGAGGCCAATTAAGTGCTCTACATTTTAAAAGCAGACTGTTCAAGAAATGCCTATGAGAACAATTAAGAGCACAAAACACTGTAAATGAAACTGGAAGTTATCAAAAGCTACTGAAAGAAGTTGAAGAAAATGGTATGGGGGCCCCTGGGGAACTTAGAGAATCCAGTGGCTCAGATGCCTCCAGCCACAGGTCCCAGTCCCAGTGGAGCCTGTCTCGCCCTGTCACACGTGGGCGTGAAGGCAGCACGACCTCTCTGAGCCAAAGCTTTCTCAGCTGTCGAGATTATAATAGTATCTGCCTTGTAGGGTAGTTGCTACAATTGAATGTATTAATATATGTAAAGTAATTAGAGCAGTGCCTGACATTTAAGCGCTCAATGACGATTAGTTGCTGTAATAGTGATTATTAACACAGTATTATATATGCTCCAAACTAACAGGGACTTTTGCCACCCTGTTTTCTCAGCACCCCAGCACCTTCAGCGTACAAATGCTTATAGAAGGACGAGATTACATGGTAAGCTTAGTGACAAATCATGGTCTGGATCAGCCTGCAGATATGCTGCCCAAGCAGCCTATGGTGCTTCTTCCTTCCTGCAGGCAGGAGTCTCGGGAACCCTTTCACAAGTTTCAGCCCAGGTTTGGAGAGGCTCAGACAGCTGCATAGATCATCCACTCTGTCTCTCCTGGACAAAGGTCCATGTCCCACATGTCCATGCTGCGTCTTGCTCACCCCCCTTTGAACTTGATGCTTTGGGCCGTTCTTAGGATTCCAGCTCCTGCTTTCTGAAACTGAAACTGCATCTTCCCTTCCTGACTTAGCACTTGAGGGCTGCTGGTCAGCCCACCCTACTGACTTAGCCTAGATGGCGCTTTAAGACAGAGTCTTGCTCTATCATCCTAGCTAGAGTACAGTGGTATCACCATAGCTCACAGCAAACTCCTAGGCTGTAGTGATCTTCCTGCCTCAGCCTCCTGAGTAGCTGGGACTACAGGTATGCACCACCACATCCAGCTGGTATTTTCTATGTTTTGTAGAAATGGAGTCTTGCTCTGTTGCTCAGGCTGGTGTTGAACTCATGGCTTCAAGCAATCCTCTCACCTTGACTTCCCAAAGTGTGAGGAATTTACAGGCATGAGGCACTGAGCCCAGCCCTGCCTGGCTCATAGAACCCCACCCCCTAATCCCAATGCTTCCTGTTCTCCCAGGATCTAGGGTCCCAATACCTCCACATTCTCAGCTCTCCCTTGCTCCAAATCAGGACTCTTGAATTGTACAGACCTGTATTTAAATCCGGACATTCAGTGTCTTACTAACCAGTTCCTTTGAGCTACTGACTAATCTCTCTGACCTCAAATTTCTCACCTGAAAAATGGAATAACAGTACCCACTCATTAATGTAAAAATTAAATGCCTGTAACAGGGCTGCCACAGAGTCCACCCATAAATGAGGAAGACCCCATGCTAATTCCTTCTCCACCTGCCGTTACACTTCCACAGCATGGTGGCATCACAGGCGAAGCCATTTGGCCGGCAGGGTCTGGTGATTGAAATCATGAGCATCAAGTCTATTTCTCCAAATGAGAGCAGAACTTTGTAATAAAACTGAGTTGTGGTGGGATGCTAGGAAAAGCTGTTCACTGCAGCCTTAACCGGCAAGATAAAGGGCATATCCTCAGAGGCCAGGGGACAGGTTTATTAATAGGATTAAAACCAGGGGGAGCTGCTGGAGAGCCAGGGTGGCTTATCAGCGTGAAATAGTGTGTACTAGCTGATAACATCACCCACGCAGCAGCCAAGAGGCCAGTGCAGAAATAAAAAATTGTAATGAGATACTGGGATAGGATAGGAAAACCAGCATTCCTCAAGTACCAGACCATGTTTTTCTACAAGGAGGATGACATCAGAATCACCTGGGGCAGGGACAGGTAGGAGAAGGATGTTTAAAATATAGAATCCTAAACCTATCCCCAGATCTTCTAGTTCTGCTGAGTCTAAGGGGGGCACCTGAGAATCCATTGAACAATTTTAAAAGAATCCCAGAGGATGTGCTGAAGCCGCAGCCAAGTTTGGGACTATTTTGTGTTCTGGTATGAAGATAGTTTTATAACTTGTTTAGCTGCAATTCAGGTAACATGATATTTACATTCATTGGTTTAACAATTACTCATTACATGTTTACTGCATTTTTGGTGAGCAAGAAATAAGAAGAAAAGCTGATTATGTTCCTCATCAAGCTTACAGTTGACCACTGGCGACATCAGTCAAAGAGCACAACAATCAATCAATCATTCATTCATTCATTCATGATTCAAAAATTAAGTGCCCAGCTCTGTGCTAAGAAAGTGGGGGTTTTGAGGAGGCCTGTAAAAACCAGCAGCAACAAGAAATGTCGAAGAAAGTCGAATCTTAGATTTCAGCCTAACTATGGAAGTTATCATTCTTACCTTCTGCTTTTTCTTTTTCAGAATTGTGTCCTGTCTTATTCCTTAAGAAAGGAGTGGAGTGTGTCCTAAAGTTCAGGGATAAGATGATGCTTCCAAGATCAGGGTCCCTAGGCGTGGGAGAGAGGTTTGCACAATAGAAATACTGGCAGTATGTTCTCCAAAGGTATTAATGAGGTAGACAAGAATGAGGAGAGTCACAGGGAAAAATAATAATAGCAGCAGCTGTAATATTGAACATTAGTAAGCACTTACTATGTGCCAGACACTGATCTCAATGGTGAACATGTTTTAACAAACAAATAGAGCCCTTTCATTTGCTACTGGAAGGAACAGCAAGGTCAGCAGTCTTTTGGAAAGATAATTTCACAACGGTATCAATGGCCCTAAAAAGCATTCCTGCCATTTGACTATGTTCATTCTTTTCAGAGAGTTCATCCTTTGGAACCATCAAAAAGGCTTCACGCACAAAGATGTGTATTACTGGTTATAATTGTACAAAACCTGGGAGCACACTAAGTGCCCAGCAGTGGGGGTTTGCTTAAATGACTTCAGGTACAACCGCATAATGGAAAAATGAGGCGACTCTTTGCTGACACTGAATCATTTCCAAGATTAACCACTAAGTGAAAAATGCAAGGTACAATTTTGAAATATACATGATTATTAACTATAGCCACCATCCTGTGCAATAGGTCACTGGAATTTATTCCTCCTTTCCAACTAAAACTTTGTACCCTTTGACGAACATCTCCCTTTCCCTGCCCACACCTACTCAGCCTCTGATAACCGCCATCACTAAAACAGTAGTCATTAATGTTCTCGCCACAAAGAAATGATAAGTGAGATGATACATGTGTTAATTATCCTGATCTAATCATTGCACAGCAGATACACGGATCATAATATCACACGGTACCCTATAAAGATACACAATTATTATTTGTCAATTAAAAATACATTTTAAAATGTAAGGTATAGAAGGAAGTATGCTAGCTTTCAGATTTTATGTCGGCTGCATGTATTAACTTTTCAAAAGCAGTTTAAAGCAAAACTGTAGAGTATAATCTAATGATTTATAAAGGCAGGAACAAATTTAGGAAATCATATTGGTATATCGTTCACTGGTTTTGTTTGGTCAGGAGACCACTGCATAGTTTTTTTTCCTCTTCTACATTTCTGAATTTAAATGTGTGCTAGAATAAAATAGTTTTATCATGAAAAAAAGACATTTTTAAATACTAGAAATCCTGGGTCCACACTAGATTTTTAAAACCTTACGATAATAAGAAAGGACACACGATCAAGAAAGAAATACCAAAGAATGGCAGAAAATGTCGAGGATGTGGTCAGGAAGGCAAAAATCCTATAATAACATGCCAGAAAGCAAAAAAACCAAGAGCCCCTCAAAATTGAGTTATTCAGAGGTTTATTGTTTTTAATGTACTAACTAGTTAGGACTCTTTGTTGCAGTTAGCAGGAACTGCAAATCAAACTGGATTAAGCACACGAAGGGATTTATTGGTTTGAATAATGGAAAAAAGTTCAGAGCAAAGACTGACTTAGGGCTGGTTCAGGTCCATGGCTCGCTGGAATCTGGACTTCCTTTCCCCCTCTTGGTTCAGCCTTCCACCTGGGGCCTGATATTGGGATATTGACAATATCAAGCCCTTATCAGTGGCCGGGAGATGAAAGAAAAGAGCCCTTTCCCCAGCAGATGCAACAGCACCTAATGCACACTGACCAGGTCACATGCCCATCTCTGAAACTAGCCATGGTGATAAGAGAACACAGTGCTCTGATTGGCCAGAGTGGAACCAGCTCCCTCTGACCCACATTACTCCAGAGGAAGAGCAGGTCCCAGGAGAAGAGCTGGGCACTGGGCAGCAAAGCCACAGGTTTCGCTAACATGTACTCATCTTTTCAAGTAAAAATATAAATAAGAACAAGATGAAAAAAGTACACCATTAAGAGGAATTTGTAATCTGAGATGAATGTGCAATGAATAAGAAAATTTTGTCTTTGACACCTTTAAAAGAAACAAACAAAAAAAGCTGGAGATAGGTCACTGGGCTCTCCGTTTTCACAAAGGGATGAGGTTGAGTTAGAAATTGATATCCAAGTACCAGAGCCAGGGAGGCATTGACTTCTGAGTAAATGCCTCTAATTAATTAATTTTTTAACTGACAAATAAAAATTGTATACACTGTATTTATCATGTGCAACATATTTTGAAATATGTGTACATGGTGGAATGGTCAATTAAATATGCAGTACCTTATCATCTTTGTGGTGAGGACACTTAAAATGTCCTCTCCTTGAGATTTCCAAGAATATAATACATTGTTAGTAACTATAGTCACCAGCTCCCTACCATAGATCTCTTAAACTTGGTATCTGAGGGAATCATTTAACAGATTATAAAATAGCAGATATATGAGGGCTTAGAGAAGATCGATTAATATAAAAGATCGTAATCTCACCAAAAGTCTGTTGTAGAATCACTAGATTGAAACCTATAAAATAGCCAGATTTTAAAATGACACATGTTGTCTCTAGAAAATTACTTGAAAATTTGAAAACAAGTTCTCAAGCAAAAATCTTTGGACAGGTAAGAGAAACAAGTCTGTGATTTAGTAGCTTACTGGCTACCCCTACCAACTAAACACCATCGTCATCATCACCATAAAAGACATCTGAGGGATTATACCAGGTGCCAAGCACCAAGCTGTATGGCAACTCTCACCACCTCACCTAATTAGTACTCCAAGCAAAGCTAGGAGGAGATATTAGTCCCATTTCAGAGATGAGAACACTGAGGCTTAAAAGGTGAAATGATTTGTCCAATCACCAGATAATGAAGCAGACTTTCTGACCTGAAAAATCTTTTTTTTTTTTTGAGAGACAGAGTCTCAACTTTGTCACACTCAGTAGAGTACTGTGACATCACAGCTCACAGCAACCTCCAACTCTTGGACTATAGGTGATTCTCTTGCCTCAGCCTCCTGAGTAGCTGGGACCACAGGTGCCTGCTACAATGCCTGGCTATTTTTTTTGTTCTTGTTGCAGTTTTGGCTGGGGCTGGGTTCAAACCCACCACCCTCGGTATCTAGGGCTGGCACCCCACTCACTGAGCCACAGGCGCCGCCCCCCACCCCGCAAAATCTTTTTCTCTCACGAATTGTTAGCATTATTCCAAATAAAATGTTGCCCTAAAAATGTGAAAATGTCCTCAGTTCACCCCTTCTCTGCAGTGGGACCCAGATATTTAAAGACAAACAGGAAAACTCAGTGCCCCCTACAGGACAGGAGGTGAATCTTTGAGGCTTGGGAGAGGCAGGCACCATGAAGGGTGGCTTCCTCCCACCTGTTCCTGACTCTTCCCCACTTGAATCTGCTCATTTCTGTTCCTCTTCTTCTTCATCTTCCCCCCTCCCTTTTCAATATTTATTTCTTTATCCTGTTTAGTGTTTTAATTGCCATGCTAATTGTTTAGTGTGTTTTAATTACATGCTTATTCTCAAACTGCCAAGCAATTGGTAAGTGCTTAATAAAAAGCAAGAAACTTTGGAACCTGCTGGTGAGAGTTTGGCACATAACCTTCCACAGTGTTTACTGTGCACACGTAAGTAAGTGATATTTAATACAATGTTACAGATTCATGTAGAAGTGATGACATATACACCCAAGCACCCAGCAGCCTTTGCATAGTCGCTGGAGTATGCGTGTAGCATGATCGTGGGTGTCTCTTAGAAACCGTGTTTTCTGCTTCTTTCATTCATTCCTCTACCAGTTAACACCCTGTGCCAGGTGCCATGCTGGCACTCAGAATATAGCCATGAACCAGGTGGACACAGTACCTTCCTAGAAACAAAATCTGGGCTGCAAGGATGATGCCTCCAACTCAGTTCAAGAAATGCATTCATCAAGCACCCTCTCTGTGCCAGGCTTGGCAGGCGATGAGGAGACACCACATTTGTATCCGACACAGCCCTGCTCTGATGTACTCACAGAATAATAGAAGAGACAGACAAGAAAATGAGACATATTGTTTGTATTTTACAATTACAATAGAACTTCTATAAGTTGCCCACCCGAGGGACTGTGACAAACTAGTCGACATACGGAGGCGGTCAACATAAGGAACTAGGCCCACTGTGCCGATACATACATGTGGTGCATGTCTGGCCTATGACTATGAGGCTGACATAAGGAGGTGCTCCGTATAGGAAGGGTCAACTGTGTAGAACTAGATTCTAATGTATTTGTATTATATTATAGTTATTACAAAAGTATCGTGCTTGCTATGCGCTGGGAGCTATGCTAAGCACTTTATATGCATTAACTAATTTAATCCTCGTAAAGACTCTCTGAGGTACATGCAGGGACTAGTCTCACTTCACAGGTGCAGACACTGAGGCTCAGAGAGGACAAGTGACTTAAGGTCTCACAGCTGATGAGTGACTGGGTTCTGACGAAGCCCAGAGGTACCCTCCTGAAGACTCCTTCTCTTTCTTTAACCATTCCACGACATTCTTCTTTGGTCCTTCAATCAAGCAGATTCCTGCAAACCCCACATGACTCAACTCTGCCCCAATCTATTTGTGTCTGAATCTCTGCACTACATTGATAGCTACAGTGACTGAAAATTATGTCAGGTATAATACAGAGTGTGTGTTCCCAGGGCAGCCCAAGAGACTGAAATAGATCCATTAACTGTCTTGTGTTCCGCCTTCAACTTGGAAGGTGAACACTCAGGGTCACACTCCTTCTGAGCCTTAAAAACCTAGAGGTATCGAATAATGAGGGGTACAAGCATTCCATGGGGTTTGGATTAATGACTCGTGAGCTTCTGTTTGGCCTTGAACCTGTGTGATTTTTAGAGTTTAGTATGGCTAAAAAAAATCTCAACAAGGATTCTGGACAAAAGAAGTCTTGGTGGGTGAATGACAAAGGCTAACTGGTCAACTTTCCGCTATTGATTTATTTTGAGACCCACCTAAGTGATATTTCTACCCATGACCTCACCCCCATCACTCCCTCCCCTGCTCCCAGTCACTGTCTGCGAACATTCTCCAAATGTCTCCCTGCCTTGTAAGATGCTCCAGACTTCAGACAGCTATACCTTTCCTGCAGGTATTATCTGCCCATACAAAGTTCTTTCTGCTGACTGCGCAGATGTTACCGTGTTCTCTCAGGTCTCTCATTTCACTCTGCAGACCCTTCCCCGAGCTCCTCTGTTCTGCACTTCAATTCCTTTCAACAATATCAGCGTCCACTGAGCTTCCACTCTGAACTAAACACCAGGCTAGGCTGGGGACAGCAATACCATTGAGGCCCAAGTCTTACAAAATAAGTGGCACTCACAGCCAGGAGGAAGGGTAGATGACTAACGCCAAAGCAAACATAATATGTGTTTCCCATGCAGTAATATAAGAAAAAACAAGATACAGTACAAGGGGTTGTTCCTTCTCCTCTTTGGAGAGGGTGGGGAAAAAAACCAAAGGTATATTTCCAGAAAGGAGGGTTTTAAAGGATGAATAGGAGTTTTCCAGGGAGAAAAAGAGGAAAGATCACTTCTGGCAAAGGCAGATGCAAACAAAGGCAGCACACATTCAGTGCGAGGAGTAACAAGGGACATGATCGGAAATGCTATGGTGCTGAGCATAGGGAAGGAGTGGGGTGGGACAGGTGGGCAGGAGAAAGTGTGATGGACCTCTGATTACTCTAATTTTTGTAATATTTTTGGACTTCCAAAAAATTTCATCATAATAGGAAAATTATAAGATTGTTAGACCCGTTTCCCCCATCTTCCCCAAATATCTTACCATATTTCCTTTATTTTCTTTTCTCTCTCACTATATATATATATATATCCTGCATTTGTATTTATTTTCTGCATCATTTGAGAGTTGGGGGTCATGATATTCCTTTACCTCTAAGCGCTCCATGATACACCTTACCTCTAAACATCTTCTGAGGCCAACGTGATTTTCTTAGGTAGTTACTAAAAAGCTACTATATGAATTCAGGAAACTTTCACTGACTTAATACTATGATCTAACCCCCAAAGCTCATTCACATGTCACCAACGTTACCAAAAGTTGCTTTTATAGTTTAAAAAGAAAAACTGACCAACCTATTTACCAATGGATCCCCGTCCCTCCCAACATGCTCTGAACCCTGGCTCTGCCCTGTTTTTCTTTATATCATTCTTTCCCCTGTCTTACAATATTCTTTCTATTTTGAAATTACCTCTCCCTTCCCATCATCCCACTATAACACATATCCTATGGGGCCAAGTACCTTTGTCTGGTTTGTTCACATCATAACCCTGACATCCAGAATAGTGCCTAGAGCATGGGTGTCACTCAACAAATACCTCTGAATGGCAGAATGGCCAAGCCTGGACATATCCCTTCCCAACCCCATTCTTCCTTTTCTTTCTTTCTTTTTTTTTCTTATAGCATAACTGTACATTAATGCAATCATGGGGTACAGTGTGCTGTTTTCATATACATTTTGAAATACTCTCATCAAACTGGTTAACATAACCTTCATGTCATTCTCTTAGTCATTAAGTTAAAACATATTAGCAAGAAAAAAACAAGCGATCCCATCTCAGGGTGGGCAAGGGACTTGAATAGAAATTTCTCTAAAGAAGATCTGCGCAAGGCCTACAAATATGAAAAAATGCTCTCCATCCTTAATCATCAAAACCCCACACTGTACCCCAGAAGTGCATTAATGTACATAGTTACCATTCAATTAAAAATAAATAAATAAATAAATAAATAAAAACTTCCTTTTCTTTTTGAAGCAAGCAAACACACACAAAGAAACCCCAATGGTTGGGCGGGGCCTGTAGCTCAGTGGGTAGGGTGCCAGCCACATACCCCAAGGCTGACAGATTGGAGCTCTCCTGGCCAGCTAAAACAACAATGACAACTGCAACAACAACAACAAAAATGGCTGGGCATTGTGGCGGGCACCTGTAGTCCCAGCTACTTCGGAGGCTGAGGCAAGGGAATCAATCGCTTGGGCCCAAGAGTTTGAGGTTTCTGTGAGCTATGATGCCATGCATTCTACCCAAGGTGACAGCTTGAGACTCTGTCTCAAAAAAAATAAATAAATAAAAATAAAGGAAGAAAAGAAAAGAAAAAGAAACTCCAGTGGGATATTCACATTAACAACACTGAGGCCCTATGTTATTGTTTTTCTTTCTTTAAAGTTCTTTTGTCTTATACTCTGGTTTCTCTTCAGATCGTATAAATCTTTCTCCTTTTAAAAGTTCTTATGTGGGGGTTTCTTCTTTTTTTCTCTCACTGGGTATATAGTGTATATTGCAAGGGAGAAGGCTACCCTCAGAACAGTCAGGGATTCTCCTAAGACTAGCCCGAGTCAGCTGAATCTGCCCTGGGCCTTCTATTCAGATGCAAACATTCCTGAAGAGCAACAGTACCTATCCCTCTGCAAACAGAGTTAGCATCTTTAGATCTAATTGAAAGATTAAAAGAAACCCCTCAACTGAAAGGTCAATTTATAGATTCGACAGTTAAATCAAGCCATATCCTTAGACACATGGGACAAAAACCTTGTATTAAATCAAAGACTTAATCTGAGTTAAGCCACCCTGGCTGAGAAACTAGAACTGGAGACGTGTAATTAACAACAGCCACTCTGCACCAGCTGCTCCACTTGGCAGGGCCACAGCCTGGACAACCCCGGTACAGTCTGTAGCAGGGGGGCGCTGGGGATGCTCCCCCTCCAGTTGCAGAGTCGGTGGGCTGGGGCTTGGCTTCTTTCCATTCAATCTCATCTCCTGTGACCTATCCCAAGTTTCACTGCACTCCAGCCCCAGGAGCCTCCTTGCTGCCTCTCAAATAGGTCAAGGACACTGTCCCTTCAAGGTCATTTGCACCTGCTCCGCCCAACCTCCCTTTGGACTTGGCTCACTTGTCACCTCTGTGAGCCGCTTTCCTCCACGTCCCTGCTCCATCCTTTCCCACAGCACTTGCCCCACCCGGCATACTCACAGCTCTGGATACTCATCAGCTGCTCTTTCTTCTCCCCATCTGTGCTGCAGCCCCATGGAGGCAAGAGTTTTGCTTTGTCATTCAACAATCCCCTCCTGCAACCACCTAAAACTGTGTCTAGCATACCTTCGGCATTCAATGCCTAAGTGTTTGACTAATTGTCTCGTTTTCTGATTGGTTGATTAGGGGAGATTAGTCAAATAATTTAGGTAATTAATTCAGCTCCTGTGGCTGGTGCCCATGTAACCACCTGGCTAATAAACCCCTTCAAAACCTGGCCTGGGTACTTGGGTTATCAAGGCAAATAAGAGCCACCTTGAAAAGCCGTAACCCCAGATGTCTTCAATATTCCAGTCGAATCTCTGATACAGACTGGTGTCCTTGGGATAAAGTTCAAGTTCTCTGTCCCTCCAGTTATTGTCTCTGGGACCCCCACCCTCTGTTTCCACCTCCAACTGTTCCACTACCCTCCAGCAAACTAGAACTTTTGTCAGCTCTTCAGAGTCACCGGGTTCTTGTCACACGCAATGTCTCTCTTCCTAGAATGAGCCCGTCAGCCCCTACTCTTCAACCCTGGCCAACGCAAACTCCCCACAGGTTCCCTGTATCTGCACCCAAAGTCACCATACTCCATTGTCATTATCTCCTTACAAGTCAGTCACTAGACTGTGGACTCTGTGACACCAGAGCCCTTGGCGGCTGCTTCTTCCCCACTGAGTCCCAGGGTCTAGGGCTTTGCTGGACTCATAGTTGAATACTTGCTAATTTGGACAGGAGTTATCATCTTGTTTCACAGGTGGCGGGTATGAACCGAATGTGTGGGATTTTTCACATGAAGCTATTTTCCAATTACAGGGCGCCAACTGGGTGTCCTATAGTTCCATTTAATTTTGGCACCATCTACCTGGAGTTAATGTCAGACCTCAGGAGTGAAGGGCTCAGTCCCCCAAGACTGACCCCACTTCTGACACTGCCAGTTGCATGTCCCAGGATGATACCTGCACTTCTGACCAATAAATCAGGGGTTCCCTTTTCAGGCACAAAAGGAAGAAGATGTAGAAGGCAGAAGGAACATCATGCCCTGAGGTGTGAAAACAGGATCAACTTTGCAGTGTTGCAGGGAAGAGAAAAGGAGGCCAGTGGTGCATCTGGAATCCTCAAAAGCAAGCCTCCCGTGGCCTTTAGGTATACAGAGCCACTTCCCCTGTGCTCTTTGCACAGCTCATCCATCCTGCTCTGGACCCCAAAGTTCATCTCCAGCTCTGATGGAGGACAAGCCACTGTGGTCTTGTCCCACCTCAACTGGACTCTCCCTGGGCTTGACCCCTTGGGAATGCCCTCCTAACCTGACCTTCTCCATCCCCTACCAAGTGCTCTACCCTCATTAGCCTGACACTGTTTGCCAGGTTTGCCTGCCTCTCAAGCAGAAAATCTCTAAGAAGTCAACGGGTAGTAGGTACAAGAAAATGTGGGGCTACAACTCCAGATCTTGCTGCCATGCAACTAATTAGGTCAGAGAAGATACCTACCTCCCAGGAACTCAAATTTCCATTGCCTGCCGTGCTGGGATGGGGAGTCTGCAGGCTTGGGGGCATGCATGTGTTTCTGGATCCTTGAGTACAGCCTTTTGAATGAATCCAAATTTTACAGAACAAATCCTTTTAATATTAGTGTCTGTGTCATCTAGTCCCTTTATAGCACTGGTTCTTCACCAGGGGCAGTTTTGCTCCCTAAGGGACATTTGGTCATGTCTGGAGACATTTTTGGTTGTCACACCTGGGGACTGGGAGTGCAACTATCCCCTAGTTGGTAGAAGCCAGGGACACTGATAAACATACTGCAGTTCATAGGACGCCCCGCCACACACACGCGCGCGCGCACACACACACACTAGGATACTCTGCCCAATCACTGCTTTTAAAAAACACAGCTCACCCACTTAAATCTTAAACACATATAAAGAGATGTTTACACATATTTGTATGCAGAGAAATGCAAATTAAAATATTAATGAGATATTTCACACTTGGTATGCAGACAAAGTTCAAAAAGCAGAAGTATTGGCAGGAACGTGGGGCTTAGGAAGCCTCATTCACAGCTGGTGGGAGTGTCCACTGCTGTGACCTGATACTATTTAGTCAAAGTAAGATTCCCAGACCCACTGACCAGTCGTTCTATAAGACGTTCTTACAAGGCTCCTTAAAGGGACACATACAGAGAAAATCATTGCAAGGCTATTTGTGGTGGCAGGAAGTTGGAGCCCATGAGGGTGTCTATCTCTGGGGAAACAGATAAAAGTGGATGTGCAGAAGAATGTGGGGGCATGAAAAGAAGCTGATTAATGGGCACAAATGTCCCCTTACACAGAAGGATTAAGACCTGCTGTTTGAGAGCACAGCAGGGGGACCATAGTTGATATTGATCTATTGTACATTTCAACATAGCTAGAAGAGAATAATTCAAATGTTCCTAGTATGAAGAAAAGATAAGTATTGGAGGCAATGGGTATCCCAATTACTCTGATTTGCTTATGTGCATGTACCAAATTATCATGTGTACCCTGAAAACATGTATATCTAGTAAGTATCAGTAAAAAAATAAATTAAAAAAAATTACATGACTGAGTGAATACTACGGGATATTAGAAGTGACATTTTAAATGTACAGATTGCAACAAAGATGGACATCACAACTATAATGACAGGGAGGGGAGGAGCTAACAAACAGCCAGTAGGACAATTCCACATACATCCATCTTTTCTAAAGTGTACATGCTAAGAAAGTAAATTGGAATAATTGGAAAATTGTTTGATAGTATTTACTAAAGCTAAATATACATGTAAATACTTGGACCCAGCAATTCTGCTCCTGGAACTGTGCCCCAGGGATATGAGTGTTTGTGTCCACCAAAAGATGTATATCTAATTCGCGACAGCCCCTTACTGGAGATAGCCAGATAGTAATAAAGAAATTGGGATGTATCCATATACTGGAACGCTATACAGCAGTGAAAATGGGCAGACCACAGCTACAGGTAACATAAATGAATCTCATGGGCATAATGTTGAACAAAAGAAGCCAGATGCAAAAGAGCCGTGTGGCATGAATTCTGTAGTGAGGTTCAAAACCAGACATACCCATCCAGTAGCATTAGAAGTCATCATAGTGGTACCCTTCAGAAAGGATAGATTTTAAGGATTCATGAGATAGATTTCTGCAGTGGTGGAAATGTTCTACATGTTGATCCAGGCAGTGATTCTACCAGCTATATACAGATGTTAGCAAACATAGAGCTGTGTATGTAAGATTTGTGCTCTTTATGTTAATTATACCTTAACTAAAAATAAAACTTGGGAGGGGGCACTTTCAAAAGATGGAGAGTCACCTGACAATACTAACTACCGACAGCATACAGAACAACTAGGAATATACGTATTTTGCCGACAGGAAGGCAAAATAGCACAGCCACTCCGAACAACCGTTTGGCAGTTTCTCATAGAGTTAAATATACACTTAAGGTATGACCCTGTAATCCCACTCCTGGGCACCCTGGAGAAAGGAAAATTGATGTTCACACAGAAACCTATACCCAGATACACAAATGTTTATAACAGCTCTATTCATAATCATCAAAACCTGGATACAACCCGAGTGTCCTTCAGTGAGGGAGTGGACCAACACACGTCCATCCCACAGAACACTACTCAGTAATAAAAAACAAACTACTGATAGAAGCAACAACCCAAATGATTCTGAAAGGCATTATTCTGGAAGAAGCCAGCCTCAAAACGTGACTAGCTTGTCCATTCAGGCTGCTGTAACAAAATACCATAAACTAGGTGGCTTATAAGCAACAAAAATTTATTTTGCACAGTTCTAGAGGCTGGAAATTCAAGATCAAGGTGCCAGTGTGGTTGGGTTCCAGTGAGGGCCCTCTTCTGGGAGGCAGAGGGCTGACTTCTCATCATATCCTTATGTGTCAGAAAGAGCTCTTTGGGGCCTCTCTTATAAGGGCACTAATCCCATTTGTGAGGGTCCACCCACATGACCTAATTACCTCCCCAAGGCCCCACTTCCTGATACTATCACAGTGGGGATTATATTTCAGCCAATGAATTTTGGAGGGATATAATAGTCCATACATGACTTTCCTGAAATAAAAACAAAATTATAGTGATAAAGACAGATTGGTGGTTGTGGGGAGGGTGTGACTTAAAGGAGTAACACAAAGGACTTCTTTGGGATGATAAAAGTGTTCAGTATCCTGATGGTGGTCACAGTGGTTACATGAGTCTACAAATGTGCTAAAATTCATAGAACTACATACAAAAAAAAGAGTCAACTTTACTGTATGATATTTTAAAATATAAAATAAGTAATATATTAATTCACAGACATATTCCACAAGTAACAAAGAACTATATTAGGCATAAACATATATATGTGTGTGTGTGTGTGCACAAAATACACATTGTACAAGAATATACACAAAGGAAAGATATGCATTAACCACAAAATGGTGGTCTATTAAGAGTAACAAAGGTAAATAAAGAGAGAGGCACAGATAAAAAGAAATAAACCTACATATAAATAAGTTCAGAGATACATTCAGTGACACACCAGGATGACTCAGAGGACTGAGAGGCAATTGTACTCAAGGGTAGAGTTTATCACAGGATCTTCGAGGGGAAGGCACACACCAGGTAAAGTCTGTTGAAGGCTCCCAACATTCTCTCCACCTTTCCCCATCTCCAGGAATCACAATGAACATGCTCCTTCCAACCCAGCAAAATTTAGCAATACCTGTGCAGTGATTCTGCCTAGGAAAGCCCACATTTAGACTCAAAGATGAAGGGTTTTACTGAGAGGCAGTTACATCAGCACAATGACCAGACACAACTACTGAAATTCCAGGCTGCCGAAAGCCAAGCAAGTATCCAGCACCTCCAGTGGGCAAAAAGGTCTTATCCACGGTTAGGGAACAATCTAAAAGCCAAGTTCCCAGGGGCCAGGCAAGGGTCAAGCGCCAAAGCAGGCCTTTTAAAGACAGCAACCCCATACCAGCTGTTCTCATTCTTCCTTGCACTGTGGCTTTGCACAGACTAATGTTGATGTGCCAGGGATCTTCAAGCCAAAAGGAAAAGGAAAAGAAAATCAGTGCTGGATGAGCCAAACAAAACAGTGGTTTGACCAGATACAGCCATGAGCATTCTGCTTATAACTATTCTCTGCTTCTGGGGTCTGTAACTGCAGGGAAAACCTGCCCCCACCTCCACCCCATGAGGCATAAGCTGGCCACCAGTGACAGGGAGACAGAGTAAAGACCCCCATTCTCCCCTGTATTAAAACATCACCAATCTGGGTGCCCATGGCCTCAAAGGAGGAGGGCACTGGCCCCATATACCAGAGGTGGTGGGTTCAAACCCAGCCCCAGCCAAAAATATAAAAAACAAATTAAAAAAAAAAAATCACCAGTCCCAACAAGCTAACCTAAGTGTTTTTCTCTTACCTTTGGTCTGTGTACTGACCAAAAGACACCACAAAATCCCTCAGCACACGCTTAAAAACAGAGAAGACTCCCAAATACAGAGGTGCGGAGAACAACCCACAAATCTCTTCAAGGATACCATAAAGAAGGAAGAATTTCTCACCCTCCTGCGATGACCCCTAAGCCCCCTGGCACCAAAGCTTCTCAGATTAAAAGGAGAAATTCTCTAATATGTGCAGTTTCCATTTTTAAAGTTTCAGGCATGAAAGAGTTTTTGTTCCCTAATGATGTCTCTCAGACGTAGCAAGACCCGGACTCTGGATAGCTGAAGAACTGCCTTCATGTTCACCACAGCCTCGGAGAGCAATGCCCAGCAAGAACAAGGACCCCAGAAGCCACAGAAATTATCTGACATTAATTGATCTGCTCCAAGTTGTCACTTTTTCTGACTACTATTTAAGCCGTGCTACAGTGTGACCCAGGCAGACTGCCTAGAATGATGGATGGATAAATGAATGGGTGGGTGGGTGGGTAGGTGGATGAATGGATGGAGACAGACAGATACACAAGGTCAGAGGACTAAGTGGGCAAACTCTCCCTGGAAAAAGTGCTGCATACCTCGTTGTTGAAGATCTCTATGGTCACCTTCGCAGCACTCCCATTGGGAAGCTACGTGCTGACACCAGCACCTAGCCCACCTTTCAAAGCACTTTTTCTAGGATGAAATTTGCAAACTTCATTATCAGACCTCATACAAGGTCTGTTGTCATAGGACGCTCTGACAATTAAGTTCATGAACTCATCCTAGAAAAAGGGCTTTGAAGGGTGGACTACACACTGGCATTGGTGCCTATATAGACATAGAGAGAGAAGTGATTTATCCATTTTTTTCATCAAGTATTTATTGAGTATCTACAATAGGTCAGGCACTGTTCAGGTGCTTAGAAGATAATAGAAACCAAAACAGACTATAAAATAATGATGATGATGATGAGTGTGATGATAATAATGGTGCTAAATGCTATGAAGAGAAAAATATCAAAAAGGGAGACTTGAGACTAGCCGGGAAGAGGTTCAACTTTTAGTAGTAGACTCAGGAAAGACTAAACAGAAAAATGATTTCTGAACAAAGACCTGAAAGCGATGAGAGTGCTCATGATCAAAATTACTTTGTTCAGGGGTCCCCTTGTCCCAGAAGGAATCCATCCAATCTATTGGAAGCTTAGGATTTTGTTTTTAGTTTACGCACCTGATAGATGAGTTTGGAAGGTGTCTAGTCCAGACAAGCGGGAAGCCATCTAGTCCACCCTTTCAGGCACCTCACCTGTGTGGTAATGGGGAGCTCACTACCTCTTCAAACACTTAGTCTTATTAGTCTGCATATTGCTTGCCTGAAATTCCTGCCATTTTATCCTTCTTTGCCATCTGTTATTGTAACATCAATACTTCAACCAAGAACTATTAAACACCTCCTGTGTACCAGGCATTATTCTAAGTGTTTGACATACACATTTGAAATCCCTCTTTCCAACTTGGTTTGGCCCAGTAGCCAAGGGTTTTCTGCTCAAACTCATACCCCACTCTGAATTCCCAGTCTGGAAGAATTCTTTACCTCCTGGCAGTGAGCTCTACTGATGGTCTCTCTCCATCCTGGTACAACCCACGGTGGACATCTCTTTTTTCATTTCCCCAAAGCACCCCTAGATGGGGCTGTATCATGCAGCTGAAGCTCTCAGGAAACAGAGGGTGGTTATAGCACACAGGAAGCAAGGATGAAGTTCCCCACCCAACCCTGCTCTTGGGAACTCCCTAAGCTTTCCTCAGCCCAACTGCTGCCATCTTTCTCCATCTGCTTTCATTTTTTGCAATTCTCATTTTTTTTTTGCAAGACCCCCAAGCCCATGTCTCCCAGAGTTGGGAGATGTCCTCAAATTCCCATTGTCTTTCATGCATACCCATGCAACTCCCTTTACCAAAGCTTCTCGCATCCCCATCCATTATGCCCCAGGGGAGGCCTCACTGTAAATAGGCAAACCTCACCAACTAAAACTTTTTTTTTTCTTTTTGGAAAAAACAAAAGTACAGTTGCTCAGAACCTACACATTGGCCTACAGGCCTCTACATTCATGTCTCGGTCTTTAAGATGAAGAAACTGAGGCTCAGAAAGGAAGTCTACTACTGCCCCAAATTGCTGAGCTAAAAAATAGAAAAGTGAAGATTCCATATGGTCTTTCCCCCAAAGCACACCTTGCCAAGGCTCAAATGGGGATAAGGCAAGGAAGTGCAACATTTAAGGTGGCACTCAAGGTCAGAGGCCAACTGTGCACATTCATGACCCTGAAAACGGGTGCCTCCTTAAGAGCAGGTGCAGGTTGAGTGCAGCTTTAATTTATATTCTGGGCACCTCATTTGCCCACCACAGCCCCACACTACACCTTCCCTTCCACAACACTGAAATGTGGAGCAGTGACAGCCCTAAGGGGGACACTAGCTTAGCCCTCCAGGCTTGCATAGTGATTGGTATTCTTGCTTTCCCTGTGCAGGTGTGGCTGACTGATGGTGACGTTAAGAAGTGATCCAGCTGCCTCTGCTTTCAGTTTCCCCTTCCTGCAGAGATCCTTAATTACTGGGCTTCACCTGTTGAGTTTCTGTAAATGACATGAGTGTGTATTTTTAAGTGGGAAAACAATTCATTAGGAAGTGCCAACATCTCAGAGGAGGTAGAGTCCCCCTGGCTAATTTCAGAGCCACACTGCTTCTGCGAGGTAAGAGAGCAGGCCAAGGTACTGCTGCTTTTATCCGAAATCCACCAAGCTAAAGAGACCAACATTCACAGATGGTGGGGAGGGGCCACATCACAGCACCTCCTCTGGAGTTGTCAACAGCCTTTAGCCCTTTAGCTCAGTGGCCTGGGATTAATAGCCATGTTCACACGGCTAAAACTGCATTGGCACTTTATTAAATAAATACTATCTGATCAAAAGGCTAGCCTAAAGTTACTAATAGATTTTATGGTCTAAGATAATATGTCTTTCTTACTGTATTAGAATTCAGGATCTAAGACAATAATTCTCAACCATCACATTAGGGGAGATTTTAAAAAATTCAAGTGCATAGACTCCAGTTTCTGATTTAACTGGTCTAGGGTCCAGGCATCAGGATTTTTTAAGACTCCAGCCTCCAGCTGGTACTAACGTGCTGAATTGAATATCACTCCACTTTGTATTATTCTTGGATAAATTACAAGTTTTCTAAAGGATAGTCTGAGTCTAAGCACTGCATCATCCACACCTAGCACAATGTCTGGCACAGCGCGTGCCCCTGATACATGTTACATAAATAAAAATAAGCAGCGGTCACTTGATGTTTACCAGAGGCTGGGGAGGTAAGAGAGAGGATGGGAAGAGGGGTGTCAATAGGTACAAAGTTGCAGCCAGGAAGGAAAAATAAGTTCTGGCCTGTCTATTACACAGTAGCATGACTACAGCTAATAACAATTATGTATTGTGTATTACAAGATAGCCAGAAAAGAGGAGTTTGAAAGTTATCATCACAAAGACTAAGGTTTTGGGTAATAGACTTGCTAATTACCCTGATTTGATCACTATACAAAGTATACACATACTGAAACATCACAGTGTACTCATAAACATGTATAATTATGTGTCTATTATTAACACAATAAGCAAATGAAGTCACTTGATTCCTTTGTTTACTGTTGTTTTCAATTTTTAGCCTTATACATACATCTGTGTATATATAAATTTTACATAAAAGCAAAAGTGACCAGATACATGGTTCTTTGTGTGTGAGAGAGACAAAGGCAGAGATAGAAAGGGACAGAGGAGAGAGAGGACGTGTGAGTGTTTTACCAGTTTGGGGGCTGTTGCTCTGCCCCCTCCCATTCCCACCCTGAATTCCTTCCCTCCCTGCCCCTCCAGAAAATCTCTGTGAGCAGTCCAGTCTGTGGTCTTCCATACAGTCTCCATTCTCCTTTAATGCCCGACAGACACATAGGCACACACGATCTTGGGCGGTCATGGTCTGTTTTGTAGAAATGGGATCATATTCTACCCACCATTCTCCACATAGCTCTCCTTATTCAACAGTTCCCTGTGGACAGTCCTGCAAGTCCCCTGACATCGTTTCACTCTACTTCACTCACCATGGGTGGGGTGCCGCAGCTCAGTCATTCTCTGGGGGTGTACATTCACTTTCCCCCCACCATTTCTGCCTAGCAGAAGCAATGCAGCAACAAATAGGGGTCATCTGATGCTCACCACGGCCCTGTATAGTACCCATAACCATGTCCGTCTTTCTTCCATCCCCAGACACAGATCCAAATGCCTGACAGCCCTGCCTTGATGCCATTTAAACACCATCACCAGCGGAGAAGGACTGTAATCAATTCCATGAGACCACAGGTATGAAAATCACTTCACAGTCTGCAGAAGGCTTTGTGTCAAAATCCAGCAGGCACATGGCCATGGCCAGGTTGTGTGTAGCCAGCCCCATCCACAACACGGCTCCGACAGAAAGAGGTTCAATAGCATCATTAACAGCCCATTGATCCAATTACATTTCTTTCTGTTCCACTTCAGAATTACAATCTCTTGTTCCCCCCGAAAGAGCCTGGATAGATTCTCGATGAGTATCAGAAGAGCTAACTGCCATCAGGACTTGCTCGACGGACCCAAACACTCATATAATAGGGGCACAGGATGAATTAATCTGGCTGACACATTAGACCTCTCTCCTCCGTGGGAACTTGCCCATTTTCTCCAGCCTCTTCGTTTCTCTCGTCAGATCGGGGGATACAGCCAGTTGTGAGTTAGCCCAGGGACATCATAGCGCTGCCTGCATCACGTGTGCCTGGCATATAGAAGGCACTCAGTGTTGAACTGAAAAATGCTCAAGAGGTTGTGCAGAGCGGATTGGCTGAATGAATGGAATATGCCCAAATTTTCTCTTTGCAGGATGGGCCAGTATGGGAGATGGAATTTGAGTCCAAAAGTAATACAGAAAATAAATACACATGCACAGAGTCCCAAAAAATGTATACACATTTTAAGTAAAAAACTGTTAATAAAATTATAATACTCATGTTGTGTTTGGCTTCTGCCATTACAAGAGATACAAGATAATAAAAATTATCGGTATGTACTGAGTATTATAATTTTAATAGCTTTTTCCTTTCTTAAAATGTGTGCATTTTTGGTACCCTCTGTATCTGCATGTGTGCATCCTACCCACCATTCTCTACATAGCTCTCCTCTTCAACAATTCCCCATCTATAGTCCTGCAAATCCCACATATCATATCACGCTATGTCACTCTCCTTAGTGAGCACACACGAGTGCATGGGCAGAGGCACTGGAGCTCAGTCATTCTCTTATACACACACATGCATGCTAAAATAAGGCAAAGTCAAGACCTTGAGTGTTGGCTGAGGACAAAGCAGAAGGAACTAAATTTACACTGAGTCCCCTGGGCAGGATAATAGGGGATGGGAAGGCGGAAGTAGGGCCAGAATGGCATTCCCTCCCTTGGCAACTACGCACTGAACCTTCACATGCCAGGTTCTATACCTAGTCCTGGGGAGTCGCCCATGTAGAGGTCCCAGCCCTCAGTTGCTCATGGTCTTATGGTGGAGACCAAGACATGAACACGCAATCATAAGAGAACCACAACAAGACAGGACAGAGCTTGGCACCCGTGGCTCAGTGGTTAAGGCACTGGCCACATAATGGGGCTGGCAGGTTCGAACCCAGCCCGGGCCTGCTAAACAACAATGACAACTACAACAAAAAAATAGGAGGCATTATGGCTGGTGCCTATAGTCACAGCTACTTGGGAGGCTGAGGCAAGAGAATCACTCAAGCCCAAGAGTTTGAGGTTGCTGTGAGCTGTGACGCTACAGCACTCTACTGAGGGTGACATGTGAGCTGTGTCTCATAAAAAAAAAAAAAAAAAAGACAGAACAGAGCCAAGCCTGTGACAAAAGCAAGCCCAGGAAGATTTGAGAGTACACAGGAAGGCTGCTAAACCAACCTGGGGAAGTATCAAAGGCTTCCTGGAGTAGGGGAAGATGGAGGAGGAAGAGGAGAGGGGAGTAGTTAGTAGAGCTGAATATTGGCAGGTAAACTTTAGACCAGGGATTTTTAACCTGTGTGCTATAAGAGGATCTCAGGTGTGCCGCAAAAAAAAAAAAAAAAATTGAGACAGTCTCACTTTGTTACCACTGGTAGAGTGCCATGGTGTGCCACAAAAATTTTTAAAGATCATTAATTATTTAGTAAGTATATGCTTTTTTTAACTCATTTTTTGCATCAACAGAATTTAAGTGTGCTGCGGAAGTTTACTATAGGTTAAACTATAGTAACTATAGGTTCAAGTGTGCCTTGAGATTAAAATGGTTGGAAAACACTGCTTTAGACTATGCAAGGGTGTGGTCCTAATCCCCTTGCAGTCACCTCAATATTTGATTTCTACACTGAGATTCCTGCCCAAGCAGAACCTGGGCCACTGTCATGTCCCTGCAGTCACCAACCCTGTGCCTCCTACCTTTGTCCCTGCCATTCCCTCTGCCTGCATGGTGCCATCCTGGTTCCCCTCCTGGGTCTGCAAAACCATCTTCTTCCTCTGCCATCAAGGCACAGCTCAAACGCTCCTTCCTCCATGCAGCTTACCCATGTTCCTCTGCCTGGAATTGATCTCTGCCTTTCTCTGTGTCTGGACTCCAATATATTTGTTTGTTCCTCTCTTGGAGCACACAGATCTCTTGACATTGTGCCACAATTATTTGTGTATTTGTCTCAGCATCTCCACTAAACTGTAAACTCCACTGGGGCAAAAAAAAAAAAACCACCTTGTCTTAACCACCTTCATATTCCCCCACAGTGCCTTAAACAAGGCAGCTACTCGATTCAGGTTGAAGGAAGATTGTGTTTACCAGAGCCCAAGTAAATGGAAAAAGTGAGCAGACAGCACAGCTGGAATCAGCGGGCAGGCATTGCAGACAGGCCCAACAGCTAGAACCAGCTGCTCAGTTAAGTCATAAATTTCTCATCACTGGATAAAAAGATTCTTCAAAAGGGAGATTCTTTAAAAACAGCCATATTGTATGACTTCTAAGGTCATCTAATTTTTACTAGGCCATTATTCTATAATGGAGAATGAGTGCTGAGCAGGCAAAGACCACAGGATCCCACTGCAAGGTGAGGTAGGACTAGATTGCCAATGTGATAGCTCTTGGTTGAATGACAAGTTCAAGGGTATTTATGAGATTATTATTTAATCAATTAGATTCATTCTTAGAGAAATGCTGACAGTATGTCATGAACAAGGATTATAATGAACTAAATTCTAAACATCTGAAAACATCTGAGGTCCATTTAAAACATCTGATCTAGGCCCAGTGCCCTGGTATGCACCTGTAATCCCAGCACTTTGGGAGGCCAAGATGGGAAGATCACTTAAGGCCAGGGGTTTGAGAGTAGCCTGAGCAACAAAGAGAGACCCCTGTCTCTACTAAAAATTCAAAAAAAACAAAATTAACTGGCTGGAGTGGTGCTAATTGAGAGGCTGAGACAGGAAGATCACTTGAACTCAGGAGTTTGGAGTTGCCATGAGCTGTAATAGCACTGATGTGCTCCAGTGTGACAGAGGGATACCGTCTCTAAACAAATAAATAAATGACATTTGATCTAGGTAATAGCTGATCCAGATGTGATTTGGTACATCAATGGAATCAAGTGACACGGGCTTACTAGATCACAAATATCCTGGTGGTATCCTGCTACCTAAAACCTTCAATGGCGCCCTGTTGCCTTACAACACACTCCTCAGTCTTCAGCAGGATCTTTGAGGCCCTTAATGACGTAGGCCTTCTCAGCCACAGCTTCCACCATCCTTCTGACACATTCAGACCAGGCATCCCAATCTTAAAGGCATGGAGGCCATGGAGGGGGCTGGCCCCACCCAAAACCATGAGTTCATGCCCCAGCTCAAGACCTGAACAAAACCACAAGTGTATGCCCCAACTCAAGAACTGACTGGTTTCCCAGGTCCAGCCTCTTTTCCCAGAAGAAATATTGACTCAGTAGTGCAAGCTCTTCCAAGTTTTCAGAAGAATCTGGAAATTCAGGGGGTTTTAGTAGGATCCACCAATTTTCAATGTTGGCTCAAAAATGCTTGAACATTATGCAGCCCAGAAAATACCCATCTGTGGTTTAATTAGATTTTTTTCTTAGCTGCTTAGATTTACTGGAAGGTGCTATGCCTGCTCCCTCCATAAATAGCTCCCTGATGTTTTCTCTGCCTAGATTGTGCCTCTCATCTCATTTCCTGGATTCATTCCTGCCCAACCTTTAAAACTCACTTCTAGCTGGAGTTACTCCTGCAGAATTACCTATTTCTTTATGCTTCTCTGTATCGTCACAGTTGTTTACAATGACCCCTTGACAGTTACATGCACACCAGTCCCCCATGTGTTTTCACTCTGAACACTTTCTCTGCACACATGGAGAGCCATAAGTACCCAAGAATCTACGTCACCCAGGTGCAGCCCTTAGCCGATGATAGACAGGTGCCGGGGTATAAATCTCCTGATGGAGATTACTCCAAAATACACTGTCTTAGAGACCCCCTGAAAAGTGAGCCAAAGTTTTGTTCGGGACTTGTTTGTTATCACATACTCACTTGTGTTTGTTTTCTTCTTCCTGATAATTATTTCAAAGTGAGCTCTCCTTTGGGGATCCCCTTCCAGGACCTGTAACAGGCAGCTTCTGACATGGCCCGTGCTGATCTCCACCTCCCTAGGTTCCTGCTCTGCTGCAAGCCTCTCACACTGAGTGTGACTTGCTTTTAAATTGAAACATGACAGATGGCATTTCCATGATTGGTTTAGAAGTAATGGTGACTTCTGTCTTGCTACTAGACCCTGGATTTCCTTCTCTCCTTGCAGGCCTTGATAACACAAGCTACCATGCTGAAAAGGCCCAGTGCTGCCAACAGCTACTAAAGGAGCTTGCGATGGATCCTTCTCCCAGCCGGGCCTTCAGATGAGACCATAGAGCCTGGGCTGAGACTGGAGTATAGTTTTGTGCAAAACCATGTAGCACAGGACCTAGCCAACCAGACTTCCACAACTGAGATGATGTACGTTAAGCTGCCAAGTTACCTGCTATGCAGCAGTAACACAGGGCCCAAACTTAAGACAACATGGAATGCTTTTATAATTATAAAATATTCCATCCCAGACATCTTCAGAAAGCCATTCCTGGAGCCCCAGGCCAGCATGCATGTGTCTCCTCTGTCATGGTCCTCATCAACCTGAGTTTAATCATGAATATCCCCCGTTGCTTCCCATTTGTCTCCCCCACTCATCACCTTGAGGGTAGAGCTTTAGGGGAAATAAGGTCTGATGTGTTTCTTTGGTTCCCCCAACCTACCCCCTGCTCTGTCATCCAGACTAGAGTACAATGGGGTCACCATAGCTCAATACAACCTCAAACTCCTGGGCTTGAGCAATCCTTCTGCCTTAGCCTACCAAACAGCTGGGACCACAGGTACACACGACCATGCCCAGCTAATTTTTTCCATCTTTGGTAAAGACGGTGTCTCACTTTTGCTCCGAGTGGTCTCAAAACTCCTGACCTCAAGCAATCCTTCCACCGTGACCTCCCAGAGTGCCAGAATTACACACATGAACCACCGCGCCCACCCTGATGTGTTTCTTTCCTCATCACCTAAGCATGGTATCTGCTTAGGTGCTTAATAAGTAGATGCTTAATAAATATTTGGGTGCTTAACAGTAGATGCTTAATAAATATTTATTCAAGTAATTAATTTACTTGTTAATTATTTTCTCTCCGATCTTTTGACCAAATGTCTCCCTGTACGCCATCATTTTCCAGATGCCAAATCCAGGGTAAAGCAGCCTCGCAGCATCCTGCAAGATTGCCACTCCATGTACCCCAGCGTCATTCTCTAGGCAGCTTCTTCATTTTCTATCACCAGGGTGCTTATCAATTTCACATTGACACTTCCTCCCATCTGTTCGATTCATCTGTCGAACGGTCACTTGCTGCCACTTCAGAGCAACGGGAACTTCACTTGTCTTTCATCCCCCTCTGGGAAGCCCAGGGAAATTATCTCTGATTAATGTGATTTCTTCTTTTGGTCCTAACGACAAAATTACAGCAAAATCCAGCCCTACTTTGCACCACACTTGGAAGAAACCTGTTCCGCTTTTGTCTGCCAACCACAGCAAAAATTTGATTAACCAGGACTTAGTGCACATGGGTTGAGTTGGGGTTTTTCTGCTTTTTGTGTTTTGTTTTTTTCCTGGTTAGCACAGGGATAAAACTGAAAACCCCATTTATTTCCTCCCTTATTACCTGAAAAAGAAATCGATAGGTTAGCCCACATAGCTGCTCCCTGTCAATAAATTCCCCCAAAGAAATTGAGTCCCTCCGGAAAAGATGAGCAATCTTGCAGGCCTCGGGATCACGTGTCTTGGTACTAAGATAGTGTTAGAAATTAAGCTGAATCAGCAGAGATCTTTGGTGTGTGGAGTTTTTATTTTAAAAAATATTTGCTATCACTCATATTCCTCATCCTTGCCCTTTTCCTTAAAGTGAAGCACAGAGAATATATGCTCTGGTTAAACAAGGGTTCCAGACTCTTAAAATTCCAGCTCATATAAATTTTTTTATATTCTTATTTACATGATCAAGACTCACAGATAACTAAATTCATATTCTATTTATTCAGCGGGTACTCAGTCTCCTAAACATCTTGGATCCTCTTCCCACTCCCTGTGAAACCCATAAGACTCCTACTTGGTACTTTTTCATGGTCTATGGTAGTGTGAGAAAAAAAAAAAAGGTGTTTGGTTTTTTTTTATCACTTTGTCACCCCAAGTCGAGTGCTATGGCATCATTGCTCACAGCAACCTCAAATTCCTAGGTTCAAGCAATCCCCTTGCCTCAGCCTTCCGAGTAACTGGGGCTACAAGACCTAGCCACAGCACCTAGCTAGTTCTCCTATTTTTTTTTTATTTTTTTAGAGACAGTCTAACTTTGTTGCCCTCGGTAGAGTGCTGTGGCATCACACAGCTCACAGCAACATCTAACTCCTAGGCTTAGGCGATTCTCTTGCCTCAGCCTCCCAAGTAGCTGGGACTACAGGCTTTTTTTTTGTTGCAGCTGCAGTTGGTTGGGGCCAGGTCTAAACCCGCCACCTCCATATATGGGGCCGGCGCCCTACTCACTGAGCCACAAGCACCGCCCCTAGTTCTCCTATTTTTAGGAGACCTCACTTTGCTCAAGCTGGTCTCAAACTCCACCCACCTGGCCTCCCAGAGTGCCAGGATTACAGGCTTCTTGTTATGCAACTACCAGAAAATTTCAGTATTAGGGGAGTAAGAAGCAGCCAGAATAGTAATTCCATTCTTTGATCAAATTTCAACCCTGTTTTAAGGGAAATAAATTGCAAATAATGGAAACATTAGATTATTGACCATTGACTGTGCCAGGCACTGAATTAAAAACATATTGTTTTCACAGCTATGATTTAATAAAATAAATATATATATATTATTTTTTTACTCCTGATCATGCTAATGAAGCCCTGTGCAATCCAGTCCCTGACTTTTTGACTACAGCTCTGAGCACTCTCATGCCACATCCACACGTGGCCCTTCACACTTCCTAGATCCTGCTATGCTCTTCCTACCTCGGGGCCTTTGCACATGCTGTTCCCTCTACCAAGAATGCTCTTCCTTTGATATTTGGATGGCTTACTCCTTATCATCCTTCATTTCTCAAGTCAATATCACCTCCAAAATGTCCTCCCTAGCTAAGTTGCTCACCCCCTGTGCCCAGCTATTCTCTGTCCTCCCTCTTCAGTGCAATCTCTTCTTAGCACCCCATTCTTTTAAATTAACAGTTATTGTTCATTTCTCCATGAAAGCAAGGAGCTTTCCCGTCTTACTATTGGGAGACCAACATGCCAGTACATGCCCGCCATGTAATAGAAGCTCTACAAACATTTATGGAATTAATGAATAAATAACTTTCTCTATAAAACCTCCCCAGACAACTACCGTTATTCTCCCCATTGGCAGATAAGGAAATCGAGGATTTGAGCAGATAAGGAAACTCCAAAAGTTTACATAGAGTTCTGTTTGACCACAGAACTGTCTGACTCCGATGCCTGTGTTCTCCATCACTCCTTGATACCGTGTGGGAAGACAGGAGATTATGCTTTAATCAATTGTTTTCCAACTTCCATTAATGAAAAATGTCTGAGCAGCTGTGACAAGGAAAGAAAAAGTCTTTTATCAGCCACAGTTATGAGTATGTCATACCAGAGATGTGTCTTCTGCTCAAGCACAGCCACTTTGTCAGATATCAAAATAGAATGGAATTTTAGGAAACAATTATTTCTGATGCTTCACTAGTGCACCTGTTTCTCTGGGACCCTGTCAATAGGCAGATAAGGTCCATCCAAGCAGTAGAATGGATGAGGCAGGCATCTGTCCAGGATGGTTGGAGTAGATGGATTTGATAAACTCTTCTTATTTGATGAGGGCTATCTGTCCTTCTCCCAAAGTGAGCACCCCCTAGCATGGAAGCCAGGACAGCAACATTATGAGACTTGGGCTCTGTAGCCCTGTTGGTAGCCATTGGAGAGAGGGGCTTCTCCCTTTAATAACACCTGCGCTTATAGTTCAACATCTTCAATTAATCTTCACTCAGACATCTCATCCTTTGCTTTACTTCTTGTCTCCAGTTCAAAGCTCAAGAGCCTTCCAATAAACAACTGAATTTTGCTATTTGAGTCTTGATCTTTGGGCGTTTGATCCTGAAAGAGAAAACTATACATCACACCCCCACCTTCCAGTCCTTCCCAAGCATGACTGATGTAGGAAGTTGCTCCAACAGTTTCAAAGCCAAAAACGAGTTCAACTTTGGACATCTCTATCTGTTATGATTTGAGTGTTTGTGTCTCTCCCCAAAATTCATCTGTTGAAATCCTAATACCCAAGGAGAAGGTATAAGGAGGGGGGTCTTTGGGAGGTGATTAGATCATAAGGGTGAAGCCATCATGAATGGGACTAGCTACTTTATAAAAGAAACCCTTGTCCCTTCTGCCGGGTGAGGTTATAATGAAAAGTCAGGTTATCTATGAACCAGAAAACACACTCCCACCAGACATCACATTTGCTGGCAGCTTGATCTTGGATTTCCCAGGCTCCAGAACCATGAGACATAATTATCTATTGTTTATAAGTCACCCAGTTTGTAGTATTTTGTAAGAGCAGCCCGAATAGACTTCAACACTACCGCAGTTCCACCTAAAAGAAAACAAATTACTTCACAATATTTGCAGTACTGAAAAGTTTTGACCAGAAGACAAAGCTTTATCGAGGTGACCTCACAACAAGGAGGTGTTTACAGCTCTGCAGCTGACTGCTACAATCAAAGAGAGAAACTACAGTTCAAAGGCAAAAACTTGCACTACCTCCTCATCCCAATTTTTTCTTCCTTTAAGTCTTTTTTGTTAAGAGAGTCATAATGTTCTCTGTCTATATGACACTTTCCATCTTTAAACATTAACTTATTAATTGACTGAAATGGTATCTTGGGAGCATTTATCACCTATTGCATTAGCCATAGAGCCAGGAAACTGTCTATAAAAGCTGTCGAACTCTCATTGGAGGCTTCATCTTTCTTCTTCCTTTCCCAGAAACGTTTTTCTGTGTGTCTGTGTCTCAATGTGTAACAGGGAAAAAAAAAATTAAAAGGAGAGGATTTGACTTCTGCCAACTGCTATAAAAAGCTACCTCTGGGAGACATGGAATTTCAATTGTGAAATAATCAGTCTTGGAAATTGTCCTGTCCTCTAGGAAAAGAAAAAATCAGTAGTTTAACAGTGATTGCCCTTCAAAACAATTACTAATTATAATGTCTAGAAAGAAAAATACCCTCGATACCATTACCCCTAATAAAGCCAGGCAAATCTATAGAAAGGAATTAGCTGGCATGTCTAAAATCTGACAGGAGAGCTCTTGGGGATGGGTCAGAGGGGAGTGTGCTCCAACCGGCTTAAAAACCCAGATCCAAAGCTTAAGAAGGCTTACCACCCTGAGCAAGTCTCTCTCAACAAACTGGAAAGATTAGCACGGGAAGTCGGGCCACGACAATTACCAGAGGAGACCTCAAGTTATTTTTCCTGACCTTCCTTCCACTCTATCCCATCCCAGTTTTCTCCTCTGACCCTTCACCTCCCCCTCAAGCAGGTGTCAGGGCACCTAGAATTTATGCCTGTCCCTTGCACCAAATCCTCTGAAAGGCACAGAGTTCAGCATTTCCGTTTCACCACCATCCTCCTAAAGACACAGAACTGCCTAGGGAAAATTAGAGTAAGCTCCTAAAGCCTTGGAATGAATTAGGCTGTCTGATCCCATCTGTTTGAAACAAAGCACGGGGGAGGATATTGGAGGAAACAAAGAGAGGTAAGAGGCCCAGAAAGGAGACTTGGATGACACTTGGATGACAGCATTGAAGATACAGAAGTGGCAAAAGTCAGTTCTGGTTTCAAATTCTCTAATGCTCCCCTGCTGTGAAATCTGAGTCATTGGAACTCTCTGATCATCAAACCTCAGATTCTCATGTGTAAAATGGGGAAGAGAGATACATCAAACCTACTGTTTTAATTAGCATTCAGTTGCAGACAACAGAAACCACTCCAGCTACTTTAAGCAGAAAGGAATTTATCACCAGATGGGATGTCTGGGTCCCATCCCAGAGGCAGGATCCACTAAGACCTGTGGAACTGGTGGGGACTGACTGAAGAAATAAAAAGTTAAGAGAAAAGAGACACAGAATAGAATTTTCAAAGGTGGGAACTCATGGGACCACTGCCCATTTGTGGGGTTTTGGAGATGGCCCTGAGTGTCTATTGCACTCACTTTTATTGAAGGCTATTTGCCCAGAGGGTAAGCTGAGGGGGGGAACAAAGATATCAACAGTTTCTCTGAGTGAGAAATATCAGCTCTTATTGTTTTTATAATCATTAACTTTAAGGGTCTGATCAGCCTTGAGAAATCCAGAATCTGTACCTTGTGTGGGGGCAGCCTCCTGTCTGAGGTCACATACACAGAGAATGGGCTAAACTCCACTAGTTCCCTGTGGCATAAAACACCACTGGCATCAATCTCCTCTGAAGAACGGGTGGAGAGAGGAATTTTTCTCTCATCACCGCCACAAAGGGTCTTCCCATGTGATAAAGGATGTAAGCCCTCTTGACCATATTTCAGGGCTTGATCTCTGCCCCAGCCAAATGCAAATCTCCACAATGGGTATCGGCTTTGTCTGTTTACTGGGCAGGAAATGGCCTAATTAATGTATCTTTCCAGGCCTTGCCACAGTCAATTCTATGGCCATTTTTCCTCAGAGTGTTCACACACCCAGCAGGGGTGTTTATAAGCTATAGCCCCAATAGGCCAGAGTTCTAGGAAAAGCAGGAAACTTGCTCAGATAAGAAATGTAGCAGCAGCTGATTGAAAGGCAAACTAGTTGACTTTTCTTTGTCCTGACTCACTCAGGTTACTTTTTCCATTTTTCTGGGTAAGTTTTCCCTTACCAAGAATGGAGTCTTCAGTCCCCATTCTGCCTGAAAAGTGAAGTGACTTAGAAAACTGTTGGGAAAACTCAGAGTTGCCATTTGCAAAAACAATTCCCTGCTTCCCACCCAATCACTCTGCCTCTGCGGTGATGAGGAAAACTGCCACCACCACTACAAGAAGTCACCACATCAGGATGCTAATACTTACAGAACCACTCAGAGAGAGCCCCTGATGATCCACAGGAGAAAAGTGGATTGCACTTGTGTCTTTCTCCCCTCTTAACTCAGTTCTGAATTCAAAATTCACAGGAGAGCATCTGATTTGCAGAACATGAATCATATCTAGAATTCTAGAAGTCTAGGAAATGGGCATTTACCATCACTGCCTCTGCAGGCGCAGAGGCTGGAATGGAAATTGAAGAAGCCCATCCAAGAAGTGCAGCACCCTCTTGTAGGATCATTAAGAGAATTAAATAAGATGGTATTAATAAAGTGCCTCTCACAGTGCCTGGCCACTGGTAGCTTCTCAATAAATGTTAGTTTCTCTTCTCTTTCCCAATATTTTGCCACGTGTTGGTGAGAGGGCCAGACCAGCGCCATTTTGTTGTTTACTGCATTAGATCTGTTCCTAGCCCCTCCACCCCAACCTCTGCTGGTAAAACCCACAGGGCCACTCCCTGCCACCTCCCCCACCCCTGGTTGCACAGCCATTGAGCCATTGATTGAGTCACCTTAGGCAGACAGCTGCCATAATAGGCACTGAGTTTCTGTTTCCTTGAAATTCAGGTATTCCCCTTTAACTACCCAATCAGGCTGCACCACCTCAGGCCCCCAGTTAGGAAATCCCCCACCCCTCACCTGTACCAATCCAAATCCTCCCCGTACTAATGAAATCATCACCCACCAATCAAGAGTGTAACCATACCTGACCCTACCCTTCTTGCCTTCTGTACCCGATAAAAACCTTCCACACCCCAGGTTCAGGGCTCGTCCTCGGCTTGCATGCCAGGAGAGTCCAGGCCCGGGCTTGAATAAAGCTCACCTCTTGCTTTTTACATTGGAGTGTGTCTCGGACTGTCTGCTGGAGAGTCTTGGGGGAATTTTGGGCACAACATCGGCCCTATGAATCATCCCCCAAAAACAGATGAATAAAACGTGGAAGCAGAGACTGTATCTTTCTAAATTATCTGTAAAGTTCTTTTGCATATCTTCAACTTAGCAACCTTATCAAGCATCAGAGTTATCCTTATTGAAGGCATTCCCTGACTTCCACATAAAGATGGGATCATTTTAAACAGTAGTTTAAGGTTTTACTCTAAACAAAATTTCCACAGGGGTCTCCCTCTGGATAATCACATTTGCTTTAGTGACCTAAACATTGTTATCGGGCAGGCACTACATGTCAGCAGGTGGGATTCCTCCTCTTTGAAGAGTTAACGATCTAGACAGGATAATTATACAAAACTTGTGAGATTACAAATTCTGATAAAAAGCTAAGGGAAAAGAACAGGGTTTCATGAGCCAGAATAAATAGGATGAGACATTCTGTTCAGGGAATCAGGAAACATCTCCCCAAGGAAGTAATGTCTAAGACCAGAAGGATGAGTAAAACTTAACCACACGAAGAGTAGGAGGGAAGAGCATTTCTGGCAGAGAAGACAGCACATGCAAAGGCCATATGTCTGAGGAAACCAGAGATGCTGCCTCACCAGCATGGCTAGGGTACACCAGATTCTAAGGAGGAGAGGGGTGAGAATTACCTTGCTGTGTAACCCCAGGCAATTCACTGGGGTGACATTTCCCCTGCAGTTGGAATCCAAGTATGTCAGGAAAATTAACATTTGAAGTCATATGTGTCTCCCTTTCTGCACCTCCATTGCTTCCCTTGTTGTAGAGAACAATGTCAACCTTTCCTCTGGTGGTCTGGAGTATTAAGTGAGCTAACAGGCGTCAAGTCACCAGACAAGGACTGGGCACATTTCAGTGCAGTATCCTCCTCCACATCATTCACATCTAGGCCAATCAGAGGGGTCTATCAGTTCCTCCTGCTCTGCATAATTCCTCAGAGACCCTCGCTAGCCCACACCCAGCAGGGGCAGCCGTGTGACTCCCCCACCCCACCCCAGGCACAGGTGATTAGACAAGAATAGACACCTGCCACTATCTGGACCTCTCCGATTTTTACCCCTGGGAAATTATTACAATTCAGAAAGAGGCTGAATGGGTCAGAGGGAATTAGAAGCTAGAAGTACAAGATCTCATTGTAGAAGACTAGAGCCCTAGACAAGTAGAAACCAGGCAAGAGCAAAACTGAGATGCCGGTGGCAGACACCAGTCTGCAGAGAGGACAGTGGAGCAGATGGGCAGAGATAAGCTCCCGAGAGCAAGGTGGAGAGAGCGGTTGATTGCCAGTGCTCCAGGTTCCATGAGGTCCCTCTGCCCACACTGGATTCCCAGACAAACTTCTGTGTCCTGGCAGTAAACCTTCCTATTCCCTCATATAATTTCTTAGAATGAGATAAGAAAGAGAAAGACTATCACAGGTATATATATATATATATATATATATATATATATATGTGTGTGTGTGTGTGTGTGTGTGTGTGTGTGTGTGTATACATATATATTTTTTTTTTGGCCAGGGCTGGGTTTAAACCCACAAACCTCCGGCATATGGGGACAGCGCCTTACTCCTTGGAGCCACAGGCACCGCCCTATCATAGGTATATTTTTAAAGGTATCTTAGGTGGCAGGGGAGGAGGGGCCTGGAGGAGAGGGTTTCTAACGGTCCCCATACCACCATTCTTCTGAATTTCCACCAAAAATAAATGTAGTGGATGCCTCATTTCTGGCTGTTCAGCAGCTATTTTCCCTGATTTGGGCTTTTTGGCACCCACTTTTCCTTTTGAAAAAGCACCTCCCCCCTTCTCGGTCCATCCCCCACATCGGTGTAGATGGTGCTAATTCAACACCCCCGACCTTCAGCATCAGAGCTGGGGGGGGTCTCAGGTCTACTGAGTCAGCATATCCCAGCCTCACGATGAGGGGTTTAGGGATAATCACGCGACGGGGTTTAGTCCAATGACAATCAATCTCAGGATTCGAGGGAAAGCCAATGAGAATAACAAGCTCTTTAGTCACTAGCATCCCTATGCTGGCAGCAGCCTTGTGCTGCCAAAGCCCATCTTGTAATACGGGAAGAAACCTCCCTCGGCTGACAAGAAAAGCAGCAGGCCTGAATATAAAAACAAAACACTTCTGATGACATCTGGATCCAATGAGACCCAGCCTAGAGTTTTGCATTATGACTCAAAAAATTCTACTTTTTGTGCTTAAGCTCGGGTTTCTGAAGCTCAGCACCACTGACAGGTTTGGGCGGAATGCGCCCGTCCTCTGCACTGGCAGAAGTTTAGCATCACCCCTGGAATCTAAAGTTGGTGGCCGCCACTGTAGCCACAAAAAATAGCTCCAGTTCCTGGATGGGTGGGTAAGGCTAATTGCTTCTGATTAAGAAAAAAAATAGAAAAACCTAGCTGGGCACTGTGGCAGGTGCCAGTTGTCCCAGCCACTCAGGAGACTGAGGCAGGAGGATCACCTGAGGCCAGGAGTTTGAGGTTCCTGGGAGCTGTGATGATGTCACTGCACTCCAGCCTGGGCAACCAAGTGAGACCCTGTCTCAAAATAAAAAATACAAAGAATGACTGGCTTAAACCAGTTTGAGTGATGCTTCTATTGCTTGTAACCAAAAGAGGCATGAACACACAGTAACCTATCAAATAATTTCCCACCCAATTTCCAGGGACAATTCTCACTCCTACATTTCTTTACTTTCTGTGGTACCTGAAACATCTTTCTGTGGGCTTAGCTTTCCACTGCCATCCAGATGATTCCCCCTCTTTTTTTTTTTTTAATTTCATATTGTTTAAATCCTGGAGTAAATAAAAATAAGTTAATCAGATCAGGGATAACTTAGATCTCAGTTCCAGCACTGCTTTTATAAGTGGCATATTAGGGTATATCGATTACACTTTGCCCCTTTAAAAATTTAAACATCTCCCCCTCATTTACTTTCTTTATTTTAGAATTTCCAGCAGTCAATTTTTCTTTTATCCACAGACCTTGCCTTCGATGGGAAACTAATCAATACGAAATTATATTTTTGCCAAGCTATTTTAAAGCAATGTAACCAACATATTTTTCTTCTCATTCATGGCTTTATTGATTGTGAAATGAAAACAGAAACACCTCATCCCCGAAGCCCTCATTTCATTAAGCTCCACCATGGCCACCTTCATCCATCGCAGCCCATTTCTTCCGATGTCATCACTTGGGTGACGCTTGTGTTTGATGATCGACCTCATATTTTAAATTGAAGCTCAGCCCAAGCAGACTTTACTTCTTCAGAATGCGGGATGGCAGGGTTGTAATTAGCAGTAAAACTTGGGCAGACAGGGTTACATCTACTAGTCTATCTGAAATTCTTTTTTTGTGTGTGTGTGCCAATAATTAATCTTATCTTACTGATGCTGATTCACCTCTTGGCCCCTAAATTGGAGTCTCCCTTTCAAGAAGATGCTACATTGTGTTGAACAAGAAAAATGGAAATGAAATTTCAAGAGCAATGTAACTACCATCTTTTCAATTGTCTTTTAAAGCATCAGCCAGGTAAAGTTTGAAGACACAGGCACAGTGAGATGCGTGGGTCTGTTTCACAGACATACTTGTGCATGTGAAGTCAACCCGAAGCACCCAGTGCAGAGAAGGCGGTTTGTAACACCTGGTGATCTGAGCCAGATTTTTGACATGGAATGGGGAAAGGGACCAATAATACTCATGGTAGGGTTATACTGATCCTTTACTAGAGAGAGATAAATCTATCCCTTTGGGAAAGAGTGTCAAGTCATTGAATCAAAGGCTCACTGAGTATGTGCTGACCAAATGTCACCAAGCACATCCCATCTCTTCACTATCCTCAAAACATAACTCATTAGCATGTGAGTGTTAACAGATTAATAATAAATGGGTCCTTGCTGGGGCTGGCTCTGTGCCTACCTCCAGGTGGGGCACTGTGAGAGGTTGAAAATAAGGTGTAGTCTTTGCTCTCCTGTAACTAACTCTAGCTAAAGAGATAAGGGTTGAAAAATATTCATGGACAATTTAACAAACAATACCAACACTCCACACATACCCACCTTATCCTGCTCAAATCCCTGTGGATCCCAGAATGTGTCATGCTTTGGCACAAGCCTGTAATTCCCTTTCCCCCCTCCTCTCTTGTCCCACCTAAATCCTCACCATTGCCCAGTAGTTAGACCTTATAAAAGGCCCCTCTGGACATGCAGGCTGGTCAGTGGACCTCCTTCTGTGCACCCCATAGCCCCAGTGCTCACCTCCACCATGAAACTTATCATACCTCTGAGAAGGAGAATGTCAGCAATTGCTTCTAAAGTCAGGGAACCCTGTGACCAGGATGACTATGGAAGGAACAAAAGCCTGAGATTGGGGGACGAGGAGGTGGGAGATGGATGGTTTAAGATAAAAAGAATGAAGGAATGAGTATGTCCTTCAAGGTGGTACCATCTGCAACAGAAAACTGATAGCCAGGTGAGGGGCTGTTCGTTGTCATGATAAGATACAGAAGACAGCATTCCTCAAAGGCAAATTCATTACAATGTTTTGCTTTTATTTATTTTCTATAAATGCTTCTCACCTCTGGAAATAGATCTGAGCAGCACAGTTATGGGGTTGGTGGTAAGAAGCCTCATCCCCGTTTGACAGAAGAAGAAACTGAACTGCTCAAAGGTCAGGTGAGCTGCCCAAAGTCAGAAGCAGGGGAGCTGCGTGGCGAAGATCACACACCAGCTCTCACCTTCCTGGCCCTGTGACCTTGAATGAGAGATTTAACTTCTCCAAGCCTCAGTTTCCACATCTATAAAAGGGGATGGCTATAAAAAGCTCTATTTCAAAGAGATCAAGTAGTTATATAAAACCTTGCTGATTTACTTAAGCTCTGTGTATATTCTAGACATTAGCTCTTTGTCTGATTCCTAACATGTGAATATCTTCCCCCATTTTGAATGAACATGTATCAAAGACGGAGATGTGACATCTTTTGTGTTTACCTAGAAGGGTTTGGAGAACATTCTCCTAAGTAAAGTATCTCAAGAATGGAACCCATGTATTCAGTACTAATCTGAAAATAGTAGATCAACAACTATAGGCCCACACAAAAGAAAAACAAATTAAACGCAGGAAGAGAGAAGCGGGGAGAAGCCTCAGTAAGTTCCCACCTACTGGGTACAACGTGGGCGTTGTTGTATATGGCGCACTTCCTGGGTGAAAGGAGGGACTACAACTCAGACTTTGGACTATACCTTACAAACGTAAATAACGTAACCTAATGATGTTACCCTCATATTAATCCAAAATAAAATAAAGGTACAACCAGTTAAAAAAAAAAAAAACCCTCAGCCAGCCCTCGACATCTGTGACAATAAACCTTTTCCCCACCCACCACCACTGCTTCTGTTTTGTGGGAGTCATCTGCAGACTCGCTTGTGTGAAGCTCTGGTCCCAGCTGCTCTCCAGGGAGGTCAGCACTTCCTTTGGAACTATGGCAGCCAAGATGGCTTTGGACACCCCAAGTTTCTGGGCTCTTGTCTGACTGCACGTCTCCTTCCTTATAAAGCTACTGGCTTCACATTTCCTTTCTAATCTGCCAGGAAACAAATGCCAGAGGCTTGCTGCATGGAACGGTTTGGGAAATAATTAGTTTGCCTTCCACAAAGGCCAGAGTTCACTTCTGAGATATTTAAAACTCTACTGATGGCTTAAAATAAATATCACAATGGAGATGTCAAAATACTTGTGTGCTGTAATGTATGACATTTTGTGGGGAGGGGAGAGTAAAAAATGCAAATGGATTTACCAAAATAATCTCAAGGTAAGACCTTTGAGGCTTGATACCTTAAAAATGTCATATTGTTTGAAGTTTCTTTTCTTTTTTTTTTTTTTTTTGCCTGTTGTAAGTTTGTTTTCCTCCTTTGAGGGCACTGAAGTTTTGTTATGAAAAAGAATAAAGAACTGTTCTCAAAACTTTTTTAAAACCATGGTTGTAATTTTTTAAATCAATTTTACAATTTCTAGCCATTTCTTCATGAGTTTAATCCAATTGCCAAACATTAATAACTGATTTTTACAATGGGAAGATGTATTGAGCACCCAAAGGGTGCCAAGTGCTAGGTTGGGTGTTTTAATTGTTTCTTTCATTTTTTTAATTCTCACACTTGCAGTGGGGCAGGGATGACTACACCCACTCTGCAGAGGAGCTAATGGAGACCCTCAAGCACCTGCTTAATAATATAGGGTTAATAAAGCCATCAGGCAGGATTGGAGCCCACGTCTGTCTTTATCTTAACTCCATGTTCCTCCCAGCATATTCCCAGAGTTCAGTACCCCTTCCAGATCTATTATCAGGCAAAGAGACAAATACAATCATGTATGCTGGAGTTCGTGGCATAAAGCGAGGAAGAATAAATCTCTAAGAAAAATACTTCTAAGAAATACCCACAAACTCAAGATTATGCCCTCTCGCTCCGGCCTAACTGGAAAAGGCTTCTTCAACTTGTACTGCCTCCCACTTTGTACTTTTTGCTGCTAAAAACTTTCAAATCACTTCTGTTGCCCAGGACTGTGACTCATGTTCCGTGTCACTGTGCCTTTGAAAACGCTGTTCCTTCTTCCCTAATGCTGTTCCTCTGGGAACCACTTGGCAAATTCCTGTTCACCTATAAAAACCCAGATGAGATATAACCTTCTGGAAGAAATCTTCCTCATCTCTTTCCTACTCCTACACCCAGTGGAATTCATAGATTCCTTCAAGCCCCTCCCTCTACCCCCATACTGTGTACATGCTTACATAGGTGTAACTATCATAATGTTTGGGGTGCTGTTCTCTGTGTTGATTGATTGGTTGGGAGGATCTATCTGTTTCCCTCACCAGAGTGACCTTCTTACAGGCAGGGCCTGTGCCTTCATTCACTTCTGTATCCCCTATGCCCAGCCTAGTGCCTGAGTCAAAACAAACATCTAATTGAATTGAATCAAAATTGAAAATGAAAACAAGTATCATGGAGAACTAGAAGATGGGAAACAAGTGTTAATGTTGTGAAAGTCTATTACAGAGCAATCAACCAGACCATGTTTTCCTAATACAGATTACAAAGCTGGCACAGAGGCAAGACGGAGCGGCAGTGGGGATTTATACTCTCTGGACATCTGTTGGGCGTCTCATCTGATAAATCCTCGCCTTGCCTTGCTGACAATTTCATCTTTTCAGAAGGCAAAGCAAGCAACAGAGGAAATGGTTACTTGGCACTAAATCCTGGCAACGAGGACGACACCAGTTAGTGAGGAAAGCGGAAGCCTTGGGAGAAAATTAAATGGGTATGTAATCTTAGAACTACTGATAATGCAGAGAAGGAAGGACACAAGCATTTGTTAAATATCTACTGTGTGCTGCCTTAATTACTCAGGTTACTACATTTAATTCTCACAACAACACTAGAAGGTAAGTATACATTGTTTTAATATGCAGAAAGGCAAAGTAACTTGCTTGAGGCCATACAATGCAAGTCCTTCTGCTGGCAAACCGCAGGTTCTAACCTCACACTATGCTGCTGAGCAAGAAAGCAGGGCACAGCCGGGCTTAAAACCTTAGAGTTGATTTAAAAAGCAACATCTGGCTCGGCGCCTGTGGCTCAAGCAGCTAAGGCGCCAGCCACATACACCTGAGCTGGCAGGTTCAAATCCAGCCTGGGCCCGCCAAACAACAATGACAGCTGCAACCAAAAAATAGCTGGGTGTTGTGGCGGGCGCCTGTAGTCCCAGCTACTTGGGAGGCTGAGGCAAGAGACTCGCTTGAGCCCAAGAGTTGGAGGTTGCTGTGAGCTATGATGGCACAGCACTCTACCCAGGGTGATGGCTTGAGGCTCTGTTTCAAAAAATAAATAAATAAACAAAAAGCAGCATCAAACAGTATGAGCTAGGTAATGCTACAGTAACAAAACACACATACACACACCCAAAATTACAGGAATATGACACACAGTTTCTTCTTCAAGCCTCAGCAGCTTTCTCAGGAAAGCAGCCATCACCCTGCATGTGTTGGCTCAGTACTCAAGTCTGCATGTCGCTCATCAAATTCCATCTCAACAGATGCTTCACGGTTTGCCTCAGTCAAGGGGGAAGAAAAGAGCTCTGGAGGATCTCACTCCAGTAATTAAATGTTTCCACCCATAAATACCATGGGTCACTTTCACTCCAATGACGTAGCCTAGTGCCCAGGGGCCCAGAAGTGCGATTCTCCACCTGGAAGGAGAAAGAACCAGTTAAGCACCAAAGCTTCCGTATGTGGCAATGAACACTTGCCAAACTCTGCCTCTGCATACAACTGGGAGAAAGAGGAAAGATGTGGAAACAAGAATGATTAACTATGTAGCAAAAAACAAAAAAGAGAGAGAGAGAGGGAATGCTGTTAATTGGAAAATGATTTCACAACCAAGAATCGGTAAGCATGGGACAGAAATGTCGGTCAAGGTCCCCCAGCCACAATTCAAGAAGGAAATAATTGTGCAAAATAAATGGGAATACCTTGTCTGTTTGAACAGCTCTAACAAAAATACCATAGACCAGGTGCCTTATAAACAACAGAAATTTCTCTCTTACAGTTCTGGAAGCTGGGAGTCCAAGATCGGAGTAAGGGTTTTGTTTTAGGGTTAATAGACAGTGACTTTCCTGCTATATATCCTCATCTGGTGGGGGGAGATGTAGTCTCCCTCTCTCTCTTCTTATCTGGACACTGAACCCATTCATGAAGCCTCCAACTTCATGATGTAGTGACTTCCCAAAGGCCCCCATTTCCCCACACCATCCCATTGGGGTTAGGGTGTCAACATAGGGATTTGGGGAGAAAGGGAAGGCATGAATGTGAATCTATAGCAAAGAGACTCAGAAATTTTGTCTACCCGTTCAATTTTTTGCCATTCAGTTCCATGTCAAAAAGGAAGAGGCAGCATCCAAAGCAATTGGTAGGACTAGTGAGAGCTTCCTGGAGCCTCTTACTTCCAAGTCTGTAAGCAAAACCTAGAAGGTGGGACACAGATAGAATTGCTTTGACAATGGAAGCAGATTAGTGTGGTAGAAAATTCACTGAGCGTTTGCCATTGGCTATTCCCTTAAGGAAAAAGGACTCATATATGTGAAGTACTTAACTTCTCTGAGCCTTGGTTTTCTTATATGTGCAATGGGAATGATACACTCTCTGCATCAAAAGGTTGTTGTGAAGATTGAGAAGATCCTGCAGGTAATGCACTTGTCAAATTGCCAAGCAAAATGTTAAAGCAAAGAGTGATTAGAACAAACAGGAGAGGCCAGGCTCAGTGGCTTACACCCCAGCATGTTGGGAGGCCAAGGTTGAAGAATCACTTGAGGCCAGGAGTTTGAGATTAGCTTCCACAGTATAGTAAGACGCCCCCCCTCAATCTCTACAAAAAATTATAAAATTAGCCAAGATAGGGGACTTGCCTATAGTCTCAGCTACTTGGGAGGCTGAGAAAGAAAGATGGCTAGAGCCCAGAAGTTCATGGTTATAGTGAGATATGACCATGGCCCTAAACTTTGGTTAAAAAACCTGGTCAAAAAAGCAAGACCTTATCTCTTAAAAAAAAAAAAAAAAGGAAAAAAATTAAAATAAATAATTTTTAAAGAATAAGAAAGATGATAATGATAGTAAGCCCTTTCATTAGGTAAATATCAAGTTGTTTGTCCCAAGAACCATCTGCCTTGATAGCACTCTGGCTTCACTTCCCATCACCCCGCTCTTGCCTGAACTTGCTTCATTCTCAATGCCTAGACATTTTGGGGTTCCTTCTTCCTACTATGCTCTTCCCAGAACAGGAGAGCGTATCTTGCTCCTGTGCTGTTTACTCATTGAGACCCTCCACAACTACATCCAACCCTTGCCCTGCAATCTCCGTCCCCTTTACTGACTTTATTTTCACATTGCTGTTTATCATTCACTAATACCGTTATTTATTTTTTTTATTGTCTATCCCCCCCCCACTAGAATATATTCCCAAACTTAGATGAATCCCCAGCCCAGGAAAACACCTGCTACAGTATGCATTTATCATCACGCACTGCTGTTGCTGCCGTTGATACAGTGACTTTGCATTTCTCTACTCTGATCCATTGCTTATTAGTTTTATATTATGTAAAGAAATATAGGTATAGTTTTATATTTTATAAGAAATAAGGCATTTCTTATTTTTAGATTCAGGTCTCCTTCGTCTTCGACATTTTTAATTCTTGCATTCTAAGATTCCATAACAAAATATCTGAAAGGCTTCATTGTCAAAGCAATGAACTGTCTTACTGTCTTACAGAAACCTGTCTGGACTCCAGTCTCACAGCCACTCATCACGCCATACTTCTTGAGCTTTGGAGCTGCTTAGACATCAGCTTGTGAGAGGTTCACTGAGACTCACAAAAGACTCAGCAAAAACTCCACTAAGGATCAAGGTGTGGCTGTGAATCTCAGTCTGCCTTGATTCATTTTGTATGACTTATGATGGGGGACCAGGGGAACAGGGTCTTCATTGAAACTGGAACCAAGCTCATGTGACTCTCTACATAAATAATACAGAAGTACACAGATGGACTCTACCATGAGCTCTTGTACTCAGTCAAGAGGCAATGAGTTGCAAGCAGTTATAATATCTGAGTTCCTGAGACAATTTCCAATTACTTTTGAAACACAAAGATAAAAGATGGAGGCCATTTTAATATCAAGTTTTCTCTATATGAAAATATCAAAATCCCTAGGGCAGTGAAATAAGTAGCCATCTGCAAATTATCAACAGGGTACACCCTCCATCCAACCCCTCAGGAAAAGGGACTCACATGAATGAGGTACTTTCAAAGTTCCAGGCCTAGTGATGAGAATTTTAAATACATTACTACATTTCATATCCACATTAAGGGTTATGGCAAGGTAAATTCTTTCAGCCCCATTTTTTAGACAAGAAAACTGAGGTTTAGTGAGGTTACAATCATCATCCAAGCCTGTGCACTTAGCAAGAAATAGGGGCTAGAAATCAAAGCTGCATCTGCCTGACTCTAGAGCAGTGTTTTTCAACCTTTTTTTTTAAAATTAAATCATAACTGTGTACAATTGTGGGGTACAATGTGCTGATTTGATATACAATGTAGAATGCTTAAATCAGACTGATTAATATCACCATCATCTCACTTACTTATTTGTGTGGTGAGACATTTACACTATACTTTTAGTAGTTTTGAAATGTTCCATTGTATTATGTACAATAGGTGAGGTCCCACCAATACCCTCCCTCCTCCTATCCTCCCCCTCCCCTCCCCTTCTTCTTTCTGGACTATATTGTATTTTATTATTCATATGGATGTGTAAGTGATAATATATTAGTTTCATAATATTATTGAGGGCTCAGCGCCTGTGGCTCAAGCGGCTAAGGCGCCAGCCACATACACCTAAGGTGGCGGGTTCGAATCCAGCCCGAACCTGCCAAACAACAATAATGGCTGCAACCAAAAAATAGCCAGGCATTGTGGCAGGCGCCTGTGGTCCCAGCTACTTGGGAGGCGGAGGTAGGAGACTCGCTTGAGCCCAGGAGTTGGAGGTTGCTGTGAGCAGTGAAGCCATAGCACTCTACCCAGGGGGATAGCTTGAGGCTCTGTCTCAAAAAAATAATAATATTATTGAGTACATTGGATACTTTTTTTCCCATTCTTGAGATACCTTACTAAAAACAATGTGGTTCAGTTCCATCCAGGTAAACATAAAAGCTATAAAGTCTCCATCCTTTTTAGGGCTGCATAGTATTCCATGGTATACATAGACCACAATTTGTTAACCCATTCATGGTTTGGTGGGCCTTTGGGCTGCTTCCATGACTAGGCAATTGTACATTGGGCTTCAATAAACATTCTGGGGCAAATGTCTTTGTTGTAAAATGATTTTTGATCATCTGAGTCGCCTTTTTTATCTCACAGCACATTTGAACCTTCTGTGCCCCACTTAAATAACAGTGATCCAAAAAATGTATTAAAAAATACACTTACTATACTTTGAACTTCTTTCAAAATAATTTAATTAATGATCTCTAAAAATTTTTGGCAGCACACCTAAAATCCTCTCACTGCACATGAGTGTGCTGCAGTACACTGGTTGAAATTCACTGCTCTTGAGACTGTGCTGTTTTCCATTACAAGGGATGAGAATTGAGAAAACAAACAGCTCAAAAAACAAAGGAATGCGAGGAGCCGTCAAAGCCAGGACAAAGTTAGGCCTTCAGTCCAGATGGGTCCTTCACCCCGTTTGGGAGTTTATCACTATCTCCAGTAGACCTAGCTCAGTGGTGGCAGTCAGATGAATTCATTCATCTCCAATTACTAATTGGCCTCCATACGCCAATACAAGAAAGGATCTGTTCATCCAGTTGACCTCGGGACTAGCTCACCCTTGATCACAATGCTCATTGGATGAAGAGAAGTCCTCCAGGTCAAGATTGAGAAAGTAAGCACCCCTCTCTCAAAGCTGGCAGCTTTTTAAAATCCACTAACTTCGTATCACAAGAAGATAAGGAGAGGCAGAGATGGTGGGTAAAGTACCTGTAAAGACTCAAAAGATACCCAGGGCCAGGGTAGCAACTTGTGCTTCCCATTTGCCTCTAAAATATTATCAGTCTCTCTACCTGATTGCCTCATAATCCAAAGCCCTTTTTGGCAGACTTTTATGCTCAGCCTTGATGTTTAAGTGAATGAAAATTCAGGAATCAAAAGAGTAATGAAGAGTCTTGGCCCAAGAATCAGCCAAATATAGGTTTGCATCCTAGATCAAGAGCACGCTGGATGCAGGACAGTGAGCAATTACTGGATGTCTCCAAGCCTCAGTTTCTTCATCTCTAAAAAGGGAATAAACACAGTATCTTCCTCTCTTCAGGTTGTGAATTTTAGGTAAAGAAATACAAGCAAAGCCCTTGACACAGGGCCCAGTACCACACAGACAGCACTTACTAAATGTTGGCTATTTTTTTTAAGAAGGAAAAAACAGCTAGTCTGTAAATTTCAGGTCAACATCAGTATGAAAACGACTTTTTGCCCTACGATGAATTTCCTTCTCTTGGTCTATGAGGTTAGACAATTAAGTTTGCAAACTCATCCTAGAAAAAATGCTAAATGCCTCATTGCCGAATATCACTGGTCACCTTCCAAGTACTTCCCTTGGCCAACTGGTGATGTCGTGATATTCAGCAGTGAGGTATGTAGCATTTTTCTAGGATGATTTTGCAAACTTAATTGTCCAACCTCAGATATGCTCATATATTCTGAATTTCAAGCTTCTCTTAATTTATTTTCTTCGGGGGGCAGGGGATAGAATTCTATGGGGGTAGTGTTCCCAAGGCTATTTCCTCTGCATTCCGCTTGATTCTGTTCCTTCTGGAAAATCGTATCCATGTATCATGGTTTAGCCATCTAATCATGCCCTCAACAAATATTAGTCATCTATTGATCACCAATTACTGTGCTCTGCACACACGGGTAGGCACTACATATCCGCTCTTTGCCACATGGGTGCCCAAAATGTTTAAAACTTGATGCTGTAAGTTAAATAGTACCTCCCTCCTCCCCAAAATTCATATGTTGAAGCCCTAGCACATTTGAGAATGTGGTAGTATTTGGAGATGGGGTCTTTGGGAGGCAATTTGGTTTAGTTGAGGCCATGAGGGTGGGGTTCTCACGATGGGATAGTGCCTTTACAAAAAGAGACCAAACAGTTCACAGGCTTTCTCTTCACCATGCAAGAGCACAGGGAGAAGACATCATCTGCCAGCTGGGAAGTGAGGCCTCCCCTGCAGCTGAATTGGCTAGCACTGTGACCTTGGACTTCCCAGCCTCCAGAACCCTGAGAAACAGATAATTGTTGTTAAAGCTCCTCAATCTTTGGTATTTTGTTACAGCAGACCAGACTAAGACATTGACTGTCCATCTTTTTTCCAAAATACCCTTCTTCCATATCCAATGTACTCAGCCCTACTATGAAACTAATTTATAGCTTTCATAGGAAAGCTATAACCCAATTTTAGCCCAGGAATATGGGGATGGGGAGAAGGTGAGTGGAGGGAGGGTGATTGGTGGGATCACGCCTATGGTTCATCCTATGAGGGTACATGTGAATCTCTCTAATTATAGAATATAAATGTCTTAACACAATAACTAAGAAAAAGACACGAAGGCTATGTTAACCAGTTGGATGAAAGTACGTCAAATTGCATACAGAACAGTACACTGTACCCCATGATAGTATTAATGTACACTGCTATGATTTAATAAAATGAAAAATAAAAATAGAAGAAAAAAACAAACGACAACAACAAAAAAAAAACAACAACAAAATACCCTTCTTCCCCAGTCTCCTTTCTTGGTCAAGTTTTCTACCAACCAGTCAAACTGGAATCCCTCTAAACCTCCTCTCCCTCCTCACTGTCATAGCCAGTCAGTCTCCAGTTCTTGTGGACTCTAGGTCCTGGAATGATTCTCCCGTCTGGCCTTTCTCTCCATTCATAGCTGATTCTGACTCATACTCAGAGGTGATTGTGTTGCTTCTAAAATCCTATAGCAGCCTTCAACTCTGCCCTACTGCTTCCATTCTTCCTCAGTGGAATCCCTATACGTACAAGGTTGAACTTATGAGTTTGTGAACTCATCCTGGAAAAAGTGCTATGTCCCTCCTTGCTGAATGTAACTATGGGCACCTTCCAAGTACTCCCCTTGGGAACCCAGTGCCTAGTCCACCCCTCCAAAGCAATTTTGAAACTCTTTTTCTGGAATGGCCATCAGAGCTGTTGTCATATGAAGGTTGGACAATTAAATTTGTGAACTCATCCTAGAAAAAGTGCTTTGAAGGGTGGACTAAGCACTGGCATTGGCACTGGCTTCCCACAGGGAATACTTCAAAGGTGACCACAGAGACATTCAGCAATGAGGTACGTAGCACTTTTTCTAGGATGACATGAGAACTTAATTGTTTGACCTTATAGCATGAAAGCCATCTTCTGAAATAGAATCAGAAATCTGCCACCTTCAAGTTGAGAATCCTTCAAGAATCCACAAAATCTCTAGGACAAAGTCCCTGCTCCACAGCCAGGAAGGCCAACCATGGTCCCTGCCTACCCATCTAGCCCCACTGCTGCCCATTTCTCAATCATTCATCTGCACTTCGGATGCAGCTTCTCCACAGCCCAGGCCTTTCTATACCTGCTCACAATCCCCTCTCCCTTCCTTAGCTGCTGAGCTAACACCTCACCATCATCTTCCCAGGCCCCTCTGCAAGCTATATGAGCCACCTTCCTCTCTGCTCCTCCTAACATATTCCCATCATAATAAATATGACAGCTCGGCATCTGTGGCTCAAGTGGCTAAGGCACCAGCCACATACACCTAAGGTGGTGGGTTCGAATCCAGCCCAGGCCTGCCAAACAACAATGACGACTGCAACCAAAACAATAGCCAGGCATTGTGGCAGGCGCCTGTGGTCCCAGCTACTTGGGAGGCTGAGGCAGGGGACTCACTTGAGCCCAGGAGTTGGAGGTTGCTGTGAGCTGTGATGCCATGGCACTCTACCCAGGGGGATAGCTTGAGGCTCTGTCTCAAAAATAATAATAACAATAATAACAAATATGATGTAATATCAAAACTAGGTTTTGTATCTGTTCTCTGTCCCCCTTATAGCTAGATGGTCATCTTGTTCAGGATAGAGATATTATTTATTTCCAAGGCCATACATATTTTAAGGACAAAAATCAAGAAATAAAAATAAAGTTTTTACAACTATGCTAAAACCAAAAATTTTTTAAATCAACTATTTAATGCATACTAATGCTTAGTCTGCCCTTCAAAGGACTAATTATAATGATAATAACAATATCAATTATGTTTAAGGGCTTAATATGACTAACACACACACACACACACAGAGTGGGTTTTTGTGTCAGAAGGGCCTGGCTCATAATGTGGCTCTCACATTTACAATCTATGTGACCTGGAGGCAATTCATTTAGTCATTGTTTCCTTACCTCTGAAAGGGGAAAATATTTGACATGATCATTAAAAATATTATTGCAAAATTATTGGCACATAGTAGGTACTCAGTGTTAATGCCTCTTCTCCAAACAATAACCTCTAAACACCTGCCTAGACCTTATTCTTCAGGATGTTATTAAAGTCTTAAGTTAGATAACTGGTCCTCTGATGGGCTGAGACTGGGCGTGTTAATGGGGTTCAGCACTGGCTTACCCAACACACCAGCTCTGAGTCTCTCCCCATCCACGGCCACACCCCCACACACAACTCTAGCTTCACAGGGGAGGTGAAGCTCCCGGAGTGTGATCTGGGATGAGGTTAGAATGAGCATGAATCACTCTGAGGCAGGTTACTCGATAACTTAAAAAGCCAAAAGCTCAACAGTTTGACGTTGAGACAGTGAAGCAGATGTGAAAGTATTAGGTGTGTCTTTCTGTCAGCCACATCTGAAAGGCTGTGCGGGGCACCATGTGCCCTGCAGTGGGAGCTCAGAGATTTGATACAGGTGGGCATATTCTGTGATAGGATTTCAGCAGCAACCTGTTCGCCTGGAGATGCTGAAGCCACCCTTTCCGACAGCTCCACCTCCCCTCATACGCCGCATCCCCACACCCACCCAACAACAGCCAGCTCCCCACTCAAGAATACATTGACATTTCAAAGTGTATTGATTACAGCAGCTGAGTAGATTGGGCAGGGGAAGGGGGAGAAATGGATTTGACTTTATTATTTGTGGGAGAAACAAAAAAGAATAAACAAGGGTGCTTTTGTTTGGAGGACAAAACGAAAATTATCGGTTGAATGGGGCTGAATTAAACACTTAAAGTTCAATCTTTCCAGAGTGCTGACATCGCAGGTGGGGATCAATATGGAAACAATTTGCACTGTGGGGAACCTGCGCCCAGGTTATTAACAACTAATTATACCAAGTTTTCTGCAGAATGGGGGTAGTTCCTTAAAGGTGGTGATACAGCAGGACTTGTTGGTAATGCCAGATCCAAGTCAGAGAGCTTGTTCCCAAAAGGGGGGGAGTCCAAGTTTCAAGGCAAAGAAACCCCTGAGGGACTTTGTTCTTTGGAGCCTGTGTCACAGTTTGCCAACTGCAAATCAGGGTATGGAAGCCCACCGCATTTTTATCAAAATTTTAAAATCTAACTACCACCAGCAAGGCCTAATACTTAACTAGGAGTGTCAGTGTGGCCATATTATTGTTAAATTATGGAAATTTTTCCATGCCACTGGCTCAACGTCCATCCCTAGGACCTCCCAGACCACTCCCTCCTATCATCCAAGATCCAAAGGGTTAACACCTGGCACAGCAAGGTCTTCAGGGCCTGTACTAGCATCTTCTCTGATGAGTCCATGCTCATGCTCTATAGATGCTCAAATAGTTGGACTGGGACCCTGATCACGGACAATAGCCTTCTATAATCAGGTAGTCACCGGGCTGGCTAAAATCCTGTTCCTTTGGGGGAGGGCAATGTTTATTATACATAAATTATGTCACCATACAAATAATACACACATAAACACATAGAGTCTATGTAAACTTATGCTTGGGTAATATTTCCATGTTACCATGTATAAATGTATCTCATGATTTTAATAGCTACATGGCACTCAATGGAATGGATGCACCGTAATTTAGCCACTCCCTAATTGGTAGATACTTAAGTCACTCTGACTTTTTCACTATCACAAACAATGCTGCAATGAATGCCTCGAAAACACATTATTCCATAAACATGTGAATATTTCTACAGAACTGATACAAGAAGAGGAATTGTTAGATCCCTGGAGAAGTGTGCTTTTAATGTTAACAGATCTTGATCTTGATGAATTACTCCTATGTTCTTTCATATACAAATGATGGTGGCATGTGCCCCATTTCTGGATTGTTTGCAAAAAGTCAACTTGAAGAGTCTCTGTAATGTGCCCATTTTCATTTTATAATTAGACAGAGCTCTTTCCTGTCTGCCTGGCACATATTTGTCCACAAAGAGGTGGAAGGATGTGTCATTGCAGCTTCTAGATGGAAGATTACTCCAGATGCCCCCAAAACTTCCAATCTACTGAGCCACCTGAGAACAGAAAATAGCAAATGTCCCTGCAGAGTCTGGGAGTCAGAGCTGGTCACCAATTGTCACCCGGATCCTGACATCATTTTGATTGTCTCTAGAGTGATACAAATCCCCTTTGAGAGTTCTACCAAGTCCTGGCCACCATACCTTGCCTAGGATGTCACCAGACTCACCATGAAAAACAGCTGTCGGTCTCCGTCATTCTAATTGTAGGACCTCAAACCCAGCACAGGAGGGCTAATAAGAAAAAGATCCTGTTCCATTCCTTCTGCATTTCTCCTTCCCATAAACAAAGCCCCAGGGCACAGGAGCAGTAGAAAGAGGAAAATATTGTTCACAGTAAAAATATCTCTATCCCCAGCTCAGTCAGCCAGAAGGCCCCACTACACAAGTATTTCTACTTATTTCATGAACGACTTGAGGCAGATTCCAAAAATGAACCAAATCGACTCCCCGCTCTCTACTCTCTCCTATCTTCTTGGCCCTTTCTTTCCTTCTCTGTAATATAAAATAAACTTATACTTCTATATCCTAAAAAAAAGTACCCAATAGAATCAAGTTGGAAAACATAGTTAAAAGACAAAACTAAGGAAAATATACACAGGACAAAAAAATAAAGACCCAGGGGAAATAGATCAATGTGAGACATTAAGTTGGGTACCATTTTTAGGGATTTAGACTCCAACTGGGGTCTCAGTGCAAAAAGAAAAGAAAAAAAAAAAAGGCAGTGAGGGGAGGGGATGGAAAAATGGAGTTAGTGTCCAGATCCGCAATGTTCGTGAACAGGATCCCCACGTTTAGATTTCCAGAATAATCACAGGGAGGAAAATAGAAAATTAAGATAGCACAACTCTCAATTTCTGAGCCCAGTTCTCTTTCTCCTTTGAACAGAGAACCCAACAGCAGAAAATCCAGCCCAGTCCACCTCTCCAACCAGCGGGGAGAGATGTTACCAAAGGAACTAGGCTGGCTCCATGATCCATGATCCGCTATACCCGATCCACACACACTTCCTCTCACTGCGCTGGCCCCTCGCCCACCACCTCCAGAAACGCTGCAAACCAGACCCTCAAGGGGCTCCCATGCAACCCTCCAACACTCCTAGCATCTTCTGCTTCATTCAAAAAACAAACAAATAAAAAACTTAGTTGGTAACTGTTGAACATTAGGTAATGTCACCCCAAAACCCCTGATTTTTCACTTTTAAAAAAATGGGGTGGCAAAAAAATTAGGCAATGTAGAGTTCCGCACACCGGAGATGGGTGACAGTCACCTCCCTGATGAGGAAAGACACTCCCCACTTGTCACATTCCCATTTCGCACACTCAGGCCCACATAAACCCAGGTCTAGGCAACAAATCCCTCAGCTTTTAAATATTTTTTTAAATAAAGAGAAGAGGCAAATGGGGCATGTAAGATTGCTCCAAAAGATCTAAATTCGGACCCATGACTTAACCACCATTTTCTGGACCCATAAAACAAAGGGTTGGACACAGCATGACAAATTCTTCCCACCCCTGACAACGTTCTTTTTTCTGACTGACAAGAGGTCTCGCTTTCCAGGGTGGGGGAATTTGCTGACTTGTACAAACCACGCCAACTTTAATTACAGCGTCAGGAGAGGGGATCTGCATAGTGGGACCATGTTGCTTTTTTAAATTTTTTCCTGAGTATCCCACCCGCTGGCGCCTCCTCACCCTCCCCAGGGTTTTGCCAGGATGTCAGGCTGAGGCTGCTACCCCAATGACCTGCTGGCTGAGAGGCACCAGATTGACTCTGTAAGCAGAAACAAAAACAAAACAAGACAATGACCAAATTAAAAAAAAGAAACAAAACAAAACCAAAAAAAACCCTTTTTCCTTTCCTTAAAATAAACGGTTGCATAAAACCAGTCGCCTGTTTTCCAGAGGACGGCTGGAATCTCAGGTGTGTCCTGGAAGCTGAGCCTTGAGCGCCATCTAGGAGCAAAGGGCAGCAATACAGGCTCCCGCCCTTGGGCTTAGCTGCGTGATCCCTGCAGATCAACCCTTTCCCTCCTGAGTCTCTTGTCGAATTGCCGTTGCTCCAAGGTCTCAGGAGAGGCTATGAGCTAAGTGGGGTGCCACGAGCTTTGCAATCAAACCCTGCCACTTCACCAGCTGTAGAAGGTCTTGGGTAATTCGTGTCCTTATCTGCAAAACGAGGACAGTCATGTCCTTCCTGGGTGATTGGAAGATTAAATAAGAAAAACCACATACTGGGGCGTGTAACATGCAGCCAATAAACGTTTTCCCTTCCCCCACAGCACCGTGAATTGACTCAGTCCACAGACAAGTATGGAGGGGGGAGCTTGTTTGGCTTATCTATAAAACAGGCTTGCTGGAGGCAGATGGACAACTGCCACACCAGTGGTGCTCAGCTGTTTACAGGCAGAAGGGAAGGAAACTGTAAATATGGCTCTGTTACAGGGCCTGAGGTTAAACAAGAACGAGAGACAGTTATAAAGATAAATAAGTCAGTCTCTTAGCAAAAGTACCAGATGTAAATAATGCCAGGTAACTAATTAGATATATGAACCAAGTGCCTTTCAACACAGCTTTCCATACACACCTTCAACAAAGGATTGATTGTTACCCCCTCCCCAATTCATAGGTGAGCCAAGGGAGGCTGAGAGAGGGTTCATTATCCCACCTCTTCTCTCTTCTTCTTTTAGACCATCTTGTCTTTTTTGCCCAAAACGGTTTCCCCACTTTACCACTGAAATTGAACAAATTCAAAATCTGATTCCACCATCCCCTCTCTCCCATCCCTCCTGCTCACCCAGGACTTCAGAGCCCTCCACTTCCCACCCGGAGATGCTCTGCTTCTAGCTCATCTCCCTCCAGTCCGTCCTGAAGGGACTCCAAGGGGGATGTTGCCCTTTCCACAGGCCCAGCAACAAGTCTAACACTTCCAGCCCTCTGAACTTCCTCCAGGAAGCTGTTCTCACCGACACTAACCTGTAAGAATCTCTGCTTTGTCTAAACACAGAATTTGCAACTCTGCCTGCATGTTAGAATCACCGCAAGAAGCCTTGCACCACCCTGTTCACTGACAAGCACAAGGCGGGATGCTTAGTGTCATCAGCCATCAGGGAAATGTGAATCCTAACTGCAGTGAGGTGCTCCTTCACACACACTGGAATGGTTGTAATGAAAAAAAAAAGAGAGAGAGAGAGAGATGTACAATAACAAGCACCCGTAAAGATATGGAGATACTGAAACCCTCACATATTACCAATGGGAATGCAAAATGGTACAGTCCCTCTGGAGAACACAGCCAACAGTTAGCTTCTCAGAAAGGTAATCAGAGAGTTTAACATACATCACAGCAATTCCACTCCTAGGTATATATCTGAGAGAATTGAAAACATACAGCCACACAAAAACTTGTATACAAATGTTCATAATATCCAAAAAGTAGAAATGACTTAACTGCCCATCAGCTGATGGGTGGGTAAACAAAATATGGTCTATCCATACAATGGCATATTCAGCAGCAACAAAGAAGGCTTACTGATACAACACCGATGGATCTTAAAAGTATTGTGCTGAGTAAACAGAAGCCAATCACAAAGAACCACCAATTGTGTGATTCCATTTCTATGAAATGCGCAAAACAGAAAGTAGATTAGTGGTTGCCTGGGGTATGGAAGAAATGGGGAACTTTTGCTAGTGGGGACAGATTTTCTTTCAGGGGTGATCACAATGTTCAAAAGTTGATTATGGTGATGGGTGCACTATTCTTTAACTATACTACTGAATTTAAATGGGTGAATTATATGGTATGTGAGTTGTATATAAATAAAGCTGTTATATTTTGAAAATATATCTCCTACCTCCGTCATTTCCTTACTGTTCTATATTACTTCCTTTATTTATTTAATATTTATTTGCTTACTGTCTACCTCCAAATAAAGGTAATATTAATAAGGGTAAAAACCATGGCTTCTCCACTTCTAAATCCCCAGTACTTTGAAGACTGCTTAGCACAAAATGGGACTCAGTAAGTGCCAGTTGAATAAGTGCTTATCAGTGTGTGAATATATGAGTAGATGTGTGCTTAATAAAATAAGGATCTGCAAAAATACAATACAATCCTGCTTCCAGGGCTTTACCCTCAGAGATTCAAATGCAACTGATTGGAGAGAGATCCTCACCTAGGTCATGGTTCAGGCTTCCTCTGGTGATTCTATTGTACAAGCCAAGATTGAGAACCCAATCCTAAGGCAGTGAGAACCCAATTCTAAGGCAGGGACATCCTACAAATCTATCTTTTCTGGCTCCCAAACCTCCTACAATTGCACCCAACCAGGTATGATTGTGCTCCTAATGGGACACTCAGCAATTCTGGAGATAGTTTTGTCACAATTGAGAGGGTGCTACTGCCACCTAGTGGGTGGAGGCTAGAGATGCTGCTAAACATCCTGCAATGTTACTACTGTCCCTACTTCTTTTCTTCCCCTGACACAAATTGTCAGTAGTTCTGAGCTTGAGAAATCCTGCTATGGCCTATTATCATGTGTATTCCTTTAGGGCAGGAAATTTGTAAGAGTCACCTGCATAAACAACCTCAGTACCAAGTACAAAGCCTGGCACACATTATATATTTGGCAAATATTACTGAAATGAATGATCTGTATTCCTCATCTGGTATCTAGGTATATTCATTTTTACCCTACTTTATTCCAGAAAAATTTGTAGCTGATAACAAAACCTATGCAATACAACAGCATTAAATAAGTGAGAGCATCTTCAAAGGAGAAGCTAAGATTAAATTATATTTAAGTTGGCTGCAGGAAAGTATCAGGAATGGTTATTAAATCCATAAGGTAGAGATGGGCTAACATTTGTTTGGGGGGCTTTTGGTTGGCCACAGAAAGAGGGAATCATGAGATTTGTGGCATCAATGCAATAAGAATGCCGTAGTTGCTCAAGGGAAGCACAGCTTTCTCTGCAGCTGAGACATGAGGAGCTCTGAGGATAAAGTGGATGAGCCTCTCAACAGCATCAATACATCAGGAATCCTTCATGACTATTTCTCATAACTTTCTCTGAGTTCTTTTCTCCTCCCTGAACTCATTCTCTTTGCTGTGTGACTTGATAGTTTCTCTCCATCCCTGAGTTTGGGTTTGGCCTTGTGACTTACTTTGGTCAATGAAATATAGACATGATGTAAGCAGGAGCAGCGGATGTGTTTGTGCAGCTGGATGTGATTTCTGGCATCATCACCAGCACCCTGAGAAGAACATGCCTCAGCTAGATCCTTGGTTCAAAGAGTGTGGGAGATATTTGGCGTCAACTTGATTCCATTTAATGCACAGACCTGCAATCTACAGAAGAACCACACAGCTGAGCCCAGCCTTGCTCAGCCAATGCCCTGCTGACTTGCTTGTATTAGCAAGTCCAGCTGGGTTTAGCAAAGCTTCCCCAGTCATCTTCTCAGATGAATGAGCTAAATTCATGTTCATCATTGCATGCCACAGAGTTTGGGGAAGGTTTATTATGTGGCATTATTCTGGCAGTAGCTAACTAAAACATCTCCAAATTGCAAAGTTAAAGAAATACACAAAAATATAACAAAACAAATAGATAAATAAAGGTAATCTTTTTGGGGATAAAATAGGAAAAATTATTCCATGTTACTTCAGTTCCCCGCCCCCAGCAAAGTAGTAACTCCTTAATGACAAACCTTATTCCTCTCCTAAGTGACCACCACTGAACAGGGGATACTTAAAGACACTTAGTGCCAATGCCTGAATCAGTATTTGACTGGGAGCATAACCACCTAGAGTCATTTCAATAGAAGTGCTGGCATGAACTAAAGTCAAAATGTTTGCAAAACTGGACAATCAATCAATTTAATAAGGAAAGTCTATAAATTCAGATGCTCTCAATAACTTCCATCACATCAGCTCTGCCAGAGGACCAACAACAGTTGATGCAGTTGTAGGTTTCCTGGTCTTAGCTCCTAGGTGGCGTTTCCACTCACCTTGATGGTTGATTTCTTTCTGATCATTTTAGATGCCTATGGAATGAATGTTTTGATCTTTCATGTTAGTACATAGCTCTGCTCCCAAACTAGAGAGATCATTCTTGTACTTCCCTTCATGAGATTACAAGCCTGGGATCCCAAGCTTGCCTACTCAGAAGTGAAAAATCTCAAACAAAAAAATAAATAAACATAAATAAATAAAAGGCTCAACCCATCTGTATTTATATTCTTGCCACTCCTGGATAGCTGAGTGGCTAAAGGCATGAACTGTGAAGCCAGGCAGTCCTGGTTTCTACCACAGCTCTGCAACTAATATGCTGTGTGCCCTTGAGAAAGCACTTATGCTCTCTGAGCCTCAGCTTTCCCAACTATATGATAGATATAATATTTACTTACCTCAGGGTAGTTATTAAGATTGAAAAAGCTAAGGCATATAAAGTACTTTGCATAGTCCCTAGCACATAGATGGTGTTTAATGAATTTGGCTTTGAATTCAGAGAGTAGATTTGTCATAGTAGAGCTTCAGTGGCATGGAAGGGGGAGCAGAGGTGATAGGATACACTTTGAGTACCTACTGGGTGCTAGCCGCTGTACTAAGCACTTTAAATGCACTTTCATTTAATCCTCACCCCCACCTACTTTGTCACCATTGCTGCCATAACAAGACATCAAGCAGGAATGTTTCTATTGTTCTTGAATTGATGACCACAGCAGATAACTGGTGCCTGTCTCAGGTAGGAGATCTCCAAGAGATATTGCTCCTGCAGAGGGTGATAACACATCCCAGCTTTTCTTTGGTTGGTATCAATTTATATGCTGTTCCCTTAGCATAACTGTTAATAACTCCCCATTCCCTTTCAGAAACAGAAGCGTCCAAGTTTGAATATAAATTATATGGCCACCTACCATGAAGCCAAGGTTGGGTGTTGACTAAAAGGAGGGCCTAGCATCCCTATCCATGAACTGCCCCTGTAGGGCAAAGTGGAATAAGAACATTCTTAGAAAAGCCAACTCTCAGCAAAGCTTAATGTAGATAAAGGATGAAGGTAGGCACCTCCCTCTCATTCCTTGTGTCCTTGGAGTGCTTCACAGATGCCCATGACTTTGTGGCAGAGGAGGCCAGAGAGATAGCTACGAAGGTATCAAGGGAGCCACCAAGATAGGGGCTTCAGGCCACAGATGAGAAAAGGGGCTAGAGGGAGACAAAGAGCCCTCTCTAAAGGGTCTCAGTGATTGGTGGACATGGGTGCCACTGGAACCAAGTACACCACCTGTGACAGAGCCATCCCATTTTCAAAAGTCTCAAGCATCAGGAAAACCTAGTGTTATCCAGAGTGAGGTCAGAAGTGCCATCCACAGGCACGACTGTGCTGGTTTGAGTAAATGGGTTGTGCCTTTCCATTTTCTCTCTCCCTACCCACCAGCCCAACACAGGACAGGGATGTGGGATGTAGAAAGGAGTAAATGTGCCCCCTTAGCACACCTCTTCAGTTCCATGCTGTGGGGAAGGGAGAGAGCTTTTCACTGGATCTGAAATTGGAGGTTTAAACTACTGACCTGAGTTTAATAGCTAAAAGTGGTCAGAAAGTTAAGGGACTTTTATCACCCAGTGGAGCAGCCAGACTGAACACATGGTCGATAGCAGGATCAAACCATTTCATGTTTTTACACCTTTGGAGTTGAAACTTCTCCCCAAACTAATTACTGTCATTTAATAGGAACTTCGTGTGAAGTGCTTTACCTATTTCTCTTTTAGGGTAAAACCCCGAGATAAGTGTACTCAAAGGAAACACTTGTTGGCTTGGCTGGAAGGGGCTTGTCCTCAGCTTTTGTTCTGCCCTGCCAGCTGCCTCTCAGTGTTTGGGTCAATGCTTGAGGCTTTGCCAACTTGATTTCCCTGTAAGAGCAGCAATTTGGCTCATTTAAACTTCACAACAACCCTATCTAACAGATGTGGAAACTGAGACATTAAAAGGGAAAGTTACTTGCCCAAAGGATTTCAATAGATTAAGGATTCAGACAAAGACCTAACTGCACATCCTCTGCTCTTTCTCCTGCATCAAGCCGTTTCCTCAATTTCATCTTCACCCACCTCAATTCCCAGACATCCCCTGGGCCTCCTCAATACCAGGTCGCAGGCTGTAGCCCCATCCTGCTAAGCGGCCTCTGTGGGAGAAGGTTCTAATTGTGAATGACCACAAGGTCTACAGGGAGTTAATAAATTATTCCAAGAGAATATTTGTGCTGAAGGCCTTATTGACTGAAGTCCATTTCCTGAGCTGGCATATTTTTTTTTTTCCTCCAGCAGTTGTTACAAAGCAAGGGCAAGTGAGATCTTGGAGCCTCATCTATAGGATCCTTTGATTATCACTGAGGGTACAGCCTTCAAAGCCCACCTGCCAGTCAAGGTCATTACAAAGGGATAATCCCTTAGACAAGAAGATAAGTTTTAGGGGTCCCTGGGGTTTTATAGAAAAGACAATTCAATTCCATTCTTTGTGGATCTACAACTTATAATTTTTTTTTTTTTTGGAGATAGAGTCACACTATGTCACCCTCTGTGGAGTGCTGTTCCATCACAGCTCACAGCAACCTCAAACTCTAGGGCTCAAGCAATTCTCTTGCCTCAGCCTCCCAAGTATCTGGGACTACAGGTGCCCACCACAACGCCCAGCTATTTTTTGTAGCTGTCATTGTTTGGCAGGCCCAGGCTGGGTTTGGACCCACCAGCTCTGATATATGTGCCTGGCTCCCTAGCCACTTGAGCTACAGACATCGAACCTACAATTTATAAATTAATGTCACTTCTCTCCTTCCCAGCCTCAACTTTTTCTGGAAAACAACAATAACAACAGTGGATTCATCACAGTATTATAACACCCAATGGATAGGAACAACCTGAATGTCCATCAGTAGGGGAATGGTGGGATAAACCATGGTATATCCACCTAGTAGGGTACTGTGAAACCATACTAAAAGAATGAGAAAAATCTCTATGCCCCAGTATGGAGGCGTCTCCTGTTTATATCTTTCTTATGAAATTATAAGAGTATATGGTTTTTCATAAGAACATAAAAGGGATGAGAATTTATACAGGCTGCCCAAGTTATGTATACACAATTTAAGAAAGGAGAAGAACTGTATTAACACTGTAATGCTCAATATGTACCGATAACTTTTGTTTTCTTATACATCGTAACTGGTATCTCTTGTAATTGCAGAAGTCAAATGCAACTTGAGTATTACAATTTTCATGTAGTTTTTTCCTTTTTTAAACTGTGTATACACTTTTGGCATCCTCTGTATATTTTTTGATGTCAGCAAAATGAAAGAATGGAAGGATACAACTACAGAAAATGGTTCCCTTGGTGTGGGGGAGAGAAGAGCAGGAGTGATAGGATAGAAATGAGATTTCTCTGAGTCCAAGGAGGGGGGAGCATGGGAGTGGTCTGCCCCAGGGGGAGTCAACAGGAGCACTGTCTGTAGAAAATTTAGAAAACAATAATAATTGCCTCCTGGCCTTTTGGCTAAGATCAAGGGTAGAAAACAATAAAACCAACTACTAAATGCAAGGTGGTGTCTGGATTAGACCCTGGGTCCAATAAGAAAACCTAAATAAGGTCTATAGTTTAGTTAATAGCATGTGTCAACAGTAATTTCTCAACTTTGACAAACACACATGGTAACATAAGATGCTACCATTAAGGAAAGCTGGATGAAGGGTAAATATAGGAATTCTCTGTGCTATCTTTATGACTTTTCTGTATGTCTAAAGTTATTCCAAAACAAAAAGGTTATTTTTGAAAATGTATGAGACATGCTGAATTTCATATACATGCATAAACATTAAGAAATGGGGGGGGGGAGAGAAACTAAAGGTCAAAGTCATCTGTTCTCATTATTACTGGCAATCCCAAGCCAGTATTTGTAGTAGCCGCTCCTCGGACCAGGGCAGCCTAGCATCCCACACCTCTTCTGAGGATACTGTTCTTTTTAATTGAGTTCTTAGTTTGGAATGATGTAAAACGTTTTGTGTACACAAAAATAAAACAAAACTTGAAAACGAAAAGGAAAGGGTTGTCATAGCAGTCATGAATAATCTAAATCTGAGCATGTTCATCATGGGCCCCTCCTTAAGTCCAGGTGTGAACAGCTCTCACCAAAATCCCACAGCAGTTAAAAAAAATCAGAGCAGAATTCAAGCCCAGGTTCAGGTGAGCCAGATCTCACCAGCTTTCTGACAGACATTCACAGGGGTGACAAAACAGGAATAAAAGATCAGAATGGGAACTCGCAGTTCCTCTTCTGTCCTTTCCAGAATTGTCAACAGGGACGTGAAGATTTCATTATCAACAGGATTGGCGCTCTGCCCTTGTATCAGGCCCAGGCTCTTAACAGGGAAATCAAGTTGGCAAAGTCCCTAAGACTGAGAGGCACCCAGCCAGGGCAGAATGAGAGCTCAGGACAGGCCCTTTCCATCCAAGTCAACAAACAATTCCTTTGTACACATTTAACTCTAGGTTTGTTTTTTTCCTAAAATGAAAACCCCTCTTCACATAAATCCCCCATGAAGAACTTACCACTTTCTCGGAGCATGACCTTGGTGTTTTATTACAAGACTTCTGTCATTACATGGTTTGTGATTAAAGCCACCATTTCTAAGCCCTGTGGGTATTTGCTCATCCTGGAACCTTTGAAACAGCTCTTTTTTCGGTGTCCCCATTTGCCCCCAGATATTTGCATAGCTCATGCTCTGAGTTTATTCAGGTGTTTACTCAAGCCCTCTCTTCAGGGAGGCCTTCTGTTTCCACCCTATTAAAACTGAGACACCCTTCCCTTCCCCCTCCATCCCCTGCCTCTCACTATACGTATCTCCATAATACTCACTACTTCTAGACATTTATACACGTGTTGACTTATTTGCTGTCTCACCTCTCTGAAAGCTCCATAAGATCAGGGTTTTCCAATGATGAATCTGAAGATCCTAACTTTTTTTCATAGTAAATAGTAGGTGCAAAGGCCCTGGGGTACAAATAGCATAGCATGCTAACAGGAGAAGAAAACAAGCCAGAGGCAGAGTGCTAGAGATGAGCTAAGAGAGTTAGGCAGGGACTTTATAGCCCATGGCAAGTGGTTTTGATTTTATTCAATGAATAACCTCCAGAGGGCCAGAAGCTGGATGGGATGGGGAGGGAGGATGACCTCATGTAATTTTATGTTCAGTCTAAAGATCATTCTCATTTCTATAAGAAGAATATACTGGACAAGGAAAGAGATTAAGCAGGGGACCACTTAAGGTGACAGAAATAGTCCAAGGGAAATAGGATGGTGGCTCAGAGGAAGGGATGGCACTGAAGACAGACAGGCAGAGAGAAGGCTGAGGGTGTTTGTTGGTGATTTGTGGATAAACTGGATGTGGTATATGAAAGAAAGAAAAAAAGGCAAGTTTAAGGAGCAGAGCAACTGAGTAGATGATGGCAGCATTTACTGAGATGGGGATCCTAGAAAAATATATGTGGGGCATATTTTATCCCAAGAACGCCAAGGGCCAGGAAAGATTTGATACAAGTTCTTGGAAACCACTGACTGCTGCCCTCTTCAGAGCACAAAGCCCCCCTGCTTCCAGCAAAAGCTTCCTCCTTGTTTGGCCAAGCCCAAGTTCTCCACACAAAGAAAGGAAAGCAGTTATATTGCTTTGCAGAAGGATCACATCCAAGGAGAGTTTATATTAGACTTTGCACCAGAGTTCACCAGGTATGTAACTTTCAAAGATGGCCCCCAACTTGCAGGCCATTCTTCACATGAAGAAGTAGGGCTGATTTCTCCTCTCTTTTATGTTGGCCTGGCCCTGTGATCACATATAAGCAATAGAATATGATGAAACTGATGTGCTAGGTCTTCCAAAGAGGACTGATGACTTTCACTTCTTGGCTTCATGCTGGGAGAAGTCCCAGCCACAGAGCAAAGATGTGGTGGGAGAACTGAGGCACTTCCACCGAGCTCCCAACCAAGAACTCACACAAACTGGCCTGCCACGTGAGTAAGCCGTGCTGGATGCTCTAGCCCAGTTGAGTCCTAGTGTCTGCAACCCTTCCTACCATCTCATAGGACCATGAAGCAGGTTCACTACGCAAAGGTATCATTTCCAAGGGGGCGTCCCACTGATGCCACATAATAGCATCAATCCATTTGCATGAGTTCAACAAAACAGAATTCACGCAAGTTAACTGCAGCAACTTTATTACACAAATTGGCAGCAAGGGACAAGAGAACCCTCGGATTCATGAAGAGCCAGTCCCCAAGGTTCAGGAAAACTGAGTCCCATCTGGGTCTGTGTGTGCCCCACATCACACCTCAGCGAAGGGACCTTGAAACCACATGCTCTCTTGGGTTTTATACTCAGGGGCAACTGGATTCTCTGGTTGAAACCATTTTTGGACAACCTGTCTTAGCGGGAATGGAAGCAGAGTCTGAGCTTTCAACCAGTTCCTTCTTATCTCAAGATGCTGCATTCCCAGCACATTCTACAGTTATTAAGAACTAGAGTGAACAAGGCCAGGCAGAGCCATCTAAGAACGTCTCTGTCCAGCACAGAGAAGAAGCTTTCCGAGCTGAGCCCCTGCTAATACCTAGAATCATAGCAATGATGCCTTAGTCTTATGTTTTAATAAGGTGGCTTAACACATGTATGCAACAACTGATAAATGAACCACCCAGACCAGTAAGTTCTATGGTTTTTATCCTAGGACACTTTTTTTTAAATTAAATCATAGCAGTGTACATTAATACTATCATGGGGTACAGTGTACTGTTTCTGTATACAATTTGAAATACTTTCATCCAACTGGTTAACATAGCCTTCATGTCTTTTTCTTAGTTATCGTGTTAAGACATTTATATTCTACATTTAGACAAAGTCTACATTTAGAGGATGAACCATAGGCGTGATCACTTCTGATATAATAATAAGCCTACCTTAAATGCACAAATCAAATGAAAAACGCATCACAATTTTTGAAACCTGTTTAATGTCTCTTTAAGAAATGTCTATTGAAGTCCTTAGCCCATTTTTTTTTTTAATCAGGTTGTTAGGTCTTTGCTGTTGAGCTGTAGGAGTTCCTTATGGAGGAGTTCCATCATATGAAGTTGGACAATTAGGTTTGCAAACTCATCCTAGTAAAAGGGTTTTGAAGGGTGGACTAGGCACTGGCATCATGCATAGCTTCCCAAGGTGAATGCCTCGAAGGTGACCATAGTGATATTCAGCAATGATTGTACATATGGCTTACAAATATTTTCCCATTTTGTAGGCTGCCTTTTCACTCTATGGATTGCTGCCTTTGCTGTGCTGACACCTTTAGTTTGATGTAATTCTACTTTATTTTTTATTTTCTTGCCCATGCTTTTGGTGTCATGTCCATGAAATCATTGCCAAGATCAATGTCATGAAGGCTTTTGCTTGTGTTTTCCTCTAATAGTTTTATAGTTTGGGCTCATATCTTTAAGGCCCTAATCCATTTTAAGCCAGGCATTATGGTGGGCATCTGCAGTTTCACCTACTCAGGAGTCTGAAGCAAGAAGATCTCTTGAGTCCAGGAGTTTGAGGTTGCTGTGAGATATGATGCCACGGCACTCCAGCCTCCAACAGAGTGAGACTGTCTCAACAAACCAACAACAACAAAAATGTCTGTAATCCATCTTGGTTTGATTTTTGTGTGCAGTGTTCAATAAGGATCCAATTTCATTATTTTGCATGTGGTTATTTTATTTTTTTAAATACCATTTGTCAAAGAGACTATCATTTCCCTACTGTGTATTCTTGGCACCCTATTTCACTGCCTATGCATAGTTTTATTCTAGGTTCTCTATTCTATTCCATTGGTCTAAATGTATGTCTTTATGTCAGTAACATACCATTTTGGTTATGGTAGATTTGTAATATATTTTGATATCAGCAAGTATGATGCCTCCAATATAGTTTTTCTTTCTCAAGATTGATTTGATGATCTGCAGTCTTTTGTGTTTTTATAAAAATTTCAGGTTTGTTTTTTCTGTTTTTTTAACATTCTTGTTATCATGCTAAATCTTTAAGAATCCAGCAACTATTTCACACTTGCAAATCACATTTCTTTTTTTAGCATTTTTTTATATTTAATTTTTTATTAAATGATAACTATGCACATTAATGCATTTATGGGGTACAATGCTGATTTGATACACCATGTGGAAAGTTTACATCAAACTTGTTAACATAACTATCACCTCACTTACTTATCTATTGTGAAAAGACATTTATACTCTACTCTTAATAGTTTTGAAATGCACATTAAATGCTTTCAGGATTTTGATAGGGATTTCATTGAATCTGGATTATTTTGGGTAATGTGGACACCTTAACAATATTAAGTCTTCCAGTTCATGAATATGAAATGTCTGTTTATGCCTTCTTTCATTTTTTTCATCAAAATTTTGTAGTTTTCAGTATACTAGTCTTTCACCTCCATAGTTAAAACAAGCATATGAAAAAATGCTCAACATCACAAATCAGTATCATTAAATGCAAATCCAAATCACAATGAGATGTCACCTCACACCTGTCAGGATAGCTATTAACAAAAAGGACAGAAGACAAGAAGGGTTGGCAAGCACGTTGAGAAAATGAAACCCTTGCACGCTATTGTTGTCAATGAAAAATCATGCAGCCACAAAGGAAAACAGTATAAAGGTCCCTCAGAAAGGGAAAAATTGAGCCACCTTATGATTCAGCAATCTTACCTCTGAATATTTATCCAAAAGCACTAAAATAAGGATCTTGAAGAAATATTGGCACTCATGTGTTCGTTGCAGCACTAGTCACAGTAGCCAAGATATGGAAACAATCTAAATAGCCATCTACAGATAAATGGGTGAAGAATGCATGGTGTATACACACAAATGTTATTCACCCTTCAAAAAGAAGGAAATTTGCAATATGCGAGAACATGGATTGACCTTTGAGGACATTATGTCAAGTGATATGAGTCATTCACACAAAAACAGATACTGCATATTTCTACTTATCATAGGTTATCTAAAATTGTCAAATTTATAAAATCCAAGAGTGGAATGGTGGTTGCAGGGGCTGGGAGGAGGGGATCATGGGAGTTATCAATCAATGCACACAAATTTTCATTTAAGCAAGATGAGTGTGTTCTAGAGATCTGCTGTGTGATATGGACCTATAATCACAATAATGTTCACTTAAAAATTTGTTAAGAAGGTATACCTCATGTTAAGTGTTCTTATCATGATAAAATTATTTTCAGATTTGTTCACAATAAGCCTGAGAGTCAGAACACAGCCACCACATGACATATACATGTACTTCAAGCTCTGTCTCTCACATTTACTTCAATTACACGTAGATAACAGGAAGAATCTTTAGACAACTCAGACTGCATCTGAGCTTATCACCTGGTTTGTCCCTAAATTTATTGATTCTTCAGAGTGAACAGACCTCTCTCTCTCTCTCTCCTCATATTTCAATAACACTCCTTTCTGATGAAGTAATACAAGACACAGAGGCAGTCCTAAAACTCAATTTATGGAAGTCAGTTGAGATGAGAGTTTGGATTGAGCCTCCCAAACCTGCCTAATTAATGACACACATTATTGCCCCTGTTCCCCTAACTGAATGCAGCCTCCAAACCTTGACGTGTTTTCCCAACGATAAAATGCAATAAATGAATTAGTGTCCTGAGGGACTCTGGCAGGAATAAAGGGAAAGGCATGAAAGATAGATGATGTCTCAACTAATTTTATGATTTATCGATCTCCACTTTGCTCATTTTGCAATGTGGGAGAGCTCATTTTTCTGCCAGGCCCACAGTGGTGTCACCCTTGCTAATAGATATGATTACCATCCCCAAAACTCTGTTTGTGAAAATAAGAAGTGTGGCATCTCTCTGCTGCTGACCTCAGCACTTTTCTTTTATTATGTGCTGTATCTGCTAAGAACCAAAATTGATGCACTTATCTGAGGACTCTGTTGGACGGTCACAAGCATTTTTCTCATTTTTCTCCCAAACAAGTTCATCTTTAAGCAAGTACAGATTCATGGTTTAAATTACTGAGTTGACACATCATCTGTTTTCAGTGTGAGTATTCTTAGAAGGAGGATCTTTTATGTGATCGAAGGGAACAGAAAAGGAGATAGAAGTGTCACCACTAACCATTTTCAGCCCAACTGCCAGCTCGAGTTTAACGATATACTTGTTAGGGCACAATACAAACTGGTCTGGATGGGTCAACAGTTTCATTCCGCAAATATTGATTGGGTACAGGAATTGTGCTGAGCATTCTGGGGGTATTCAGTCATTCCATAAATATTTATTGGGGATTTATAGACATATACACATATGCAGTATTGCTGAGTTATAGAGAGGACAAAATAGACAATGTCTCTTTGCTTGTAGAAATTATGTCCTAATGAGAAAAGATGAACATTTCAGAATAATGATGTTGAAGAAAGTAAAACAGGATGTATTAGTCAACCATGCCCCAGTAGTGCTGTATAGCACACACCAGTGGTTTACAACAAGCATTCAGATCTCATTCATGCATCTAGGGTTTGGGTTGGGTTTGGCGCATCTAGGCTGGCCTTGGCTTGGTTCAGGTCAATTACATGTATGTCTCATTCTTCTGGGACCAGCAGGTTACCCAGGCAGGGCTTGCTGCTCTCATGGCCACAGCAGGACTAGAGCAGTTAAGCCCAACTACTCTGTCATATTTCAAATCTCTCTTCATGCCATACCCACTAAGATCCTCTTGGATAAAACACGTTATATACGCAAGCCCAAAATCATGGAGGTAAAGAAGTAAACTTAATACTCAGCTGGAGGGGGAAAGGAGCGAACATTTGCTGGGCAATAATCCAAACCATTACAGAGAATGGTGTGATTTGTGAGGGATCAGAGAGAGTGGGACATAGTGAGTGATGGGCTGCTGAGTGATGGGATTGAGAGCTTACTGAGACCATGTTAGGGAGGTAGGCAGGGACAAGATCTTCTTGGGCTGCAGAACAGAATGGCACAGTTGATTTGTAGTCCCTTTCACTGCCATTGCAAGAGGCTTAAGAGTGGGTCTAGGAAGTCCCATTAGGTAGAACACTGGTTTGGTGTCCCAGGTCAGAAGTGATGGGTGGCGTGGCCTTGAGCAGTAGCACTGGAGAAGGAGGAAAGTGGAAGATTGAGAAACAGAAGGAAATGGGCAGGGTACCAAAGTAGGTACCGCGTGGTCTCTGCTCTTAAAAGGCTGGACCATTCTTGAAGAAGTCAAGTTCTTGAAGAATTTGTTTGTTAATAGATGAGAAAAAAAAATGTATGTAATAGCTACAACCTGTTTTCTAATAAGGCCACAAACAAAGTACTAAGAAAATACAAAGACAGTGGTGAAGCTTGTCTGAGGGCATCTGGAAAACATCAGAGAGGAGGAGACATTTAACTTGGGCTTCAAATGCGTCATCCCAAATGGCATCGAACTGGTGAGCAAGAACCACCTAAATCAGATTGACTGGGTGTCATAAAGCTACCCGTGGATGGGCACACAGGGAAGAACAGCAGCCAAGCAGAGGGAGGATGGTTTCCCACATAGACAAGACTCAGTGGTACAAGAGCTGGCCCAAGAGCCAGTCATCTGCAAGAAGGAGGCCACCACACAGCAGGGTGGGCTCTGTGTAGATACCCCTGGCATAGCATGCACACTATCCATGGGGACCACTGATTCAGTAAACCCAGAGTGAATTTCCCCAATTTGCTGTCATTTTGCCCCCTGCAAAAGACTAGAGTTTTGAGGAAAGCAATCTGACAAAGATAAAACCTTGGAATTGAAAGACTTAAAAGCTCTCCAATGTACTCAATACTAACATGAAACCAGAATACAAACAACTACATGCCCACACAAAAGAAAAACCCAGGTATGGTCTAGCAAGGGAGGAGGGAGAAGGAAAAGGGGAAGGGGAGGAGGGAGGGTAATTGGCGGGATCTCACCTAATGTGCACAATGTAAGGGTGTTCAGCACACCCCCTGGGTGAAGGGCTCAAGTACAACTTGAACTTTACCTTAGAAATGAAAACTATGTAACCTAAACATTTGTACCTTCATACTGATTTTAAAAAAGAATCATAAAATATTAAAAAAAAGAAAGACCTTAAAGCACAGACCCATCTGTGCCCCCCAACTAACTTAATGATTTCTTACCCTTCAGATTCCTTAGAAGTATAATGATAAGAGATGCATAATATAAGAAGATATAATACCAAGATATGTGGCACATCAGAGACCCTCAAGTATTTGTTGAGCAAATAAATGAATATTCAATTTGGCATTATTTAAGATTGTAAAAAATAAAAAACTTGGAAACTACCTGAAAGCCCTCAATAGGGCAATAATTAAATAAACAATGGTGTATTCGTACCTTGGACTATTATATAGCTGTGCAAACTTTTCTCATCATTAAATTTATCAATAAAAATGGGGGAAACTGCTCGGTGCCTATAGCTCAGCGGCTAAGGTGCCAGCCATATACACCGGAGCTGGCAGGTTCATATCCAGCCCGGGCCCGCTGAACAACAATGACAACCGCAACCAAAAAATAGCTGGGTGTTGTGGCGGGTGCCTGTGGTCCCACCACTTGGAAGGCTGAGGCAAGAGAATTGCTTAAGCCCAGGAGTTTGAGGTTGCTGTGAACTGTGATGCCAGGGCACTCTACCATGGGCAACATAGTAAGACTCTGTTGCACCAAAAAAAATAAATAAATAAGTGGGAAAAACAGAAAGAAAACATGAAGAAAATAAAGCTGATAAAACCTCTGCTCCCTGTTTACAGGGTATCCTTCCATTCTGTGTAATGCTTTTCTAGTGTGTGGACATCCATGTGCCCATGTGTATTTATCTGACACCATTTAAATTATACGTATCAAACACATGAATTTGAATCCTTCTTTTTTCCCCTTAATGTTGTTTTGAGGTATTTTTCCATATCTACAGATTTTTATAAAGAAGTTTAATGATGTGAGAAATTGGTACCGATTTTATGAGGGTGGAAAACTGGAATGCAAAATTATATATCCAGCATGATTTTGATTACATAAACATTCGCGTAGACAGGTGTGTGTGTTTTGTGTACGTCAGTATGAATAACTGTAAGGGAACGTACCTCAAGGTTCAGAGTGGTTGTCTTAGGGTTGTGGGATTATGATAGGCTGTCATTTCATCACTTCTTCATATCATATAATAAGCAGTATCTAATATTACTCTTGCAATGGAGGCAGGGGGAAGAAACGGTTCCTGAATAGGGAAAATGAATTTGAAAGAAAATTAGGGTGAGCTAATTAACCAGTTCTGATATCAATGTGCCCGTAAACCAGGGTGCACATCAGCAGTCCCAGCTCACGTCATCTTCCCAGAGTTACGCCTCCTTCTCAAGCTAGAGCTTAGAGGTTGTGGGACAGGCTAGAGAAGAGGTCCAGGCAGGGAGTTTAGGGGACCCAAACGTCTGTCCCATTAGCTCAGGAGTCAGCTACACAGAACATGTGGGTCTAGCAACGTAGGACATAGGGAGAACTAGACTGAATGATTGCAGACATGTGGGAGGTCAAACTGTCAAAAAGAGCAGCAGTGCTGGCTCTCATACTGACCAAGGATACTCCAACACCCCCTACATGGCAGGAGCTGGAAGACATTCTATAGCCTGACTCTAAGGACTTCCTCACACCCTCGCTCCCCTGACTACCTTCACAAGAACAGTCTTGACTGTCATTCCCTCCCTGAAAGTCAGGGAAGAAGAGGCACTGGAAACCAAGCGTGGTTATCTGGAAGGGCACATGTTTAAATGGGCTCATTTATGGGCTCAGAAAACATTGCATCCTGCTGTTGCTTAAAAAGGAAAGCCTAATTCTCCTAGCACAGCATCCAAGGCTTCCGTGAGTCTGTCTCCAACAACCAGCCTCCTTTTCCCTACACACACACACACACCCTACTGGCCATACCTGCCGAGGCATCGCTCACTGTCCTCTTCCTGGAATGCCTTCCCTCTCTTCCACTTATTTAAATTCTTCACATTCTCAAAACTCTCTTCTAGGAAGACTTTGGGAAAAAACTGTTCAGCGAATAAAGCAAGAGCTCAGATCAGACAGGTTCTGTTTCAATCCAGGCCCCTCTCCTTACAGGCTGGACAAGTCCAATCATCCTTCTGATACCAATTTTCTAGTTGGCAAAAGTAGAGTATAATTGCAGCTGCCTCGATGCCTTGCCATAAAGATTAAAGGATAAGACGTATGTTAAAAAACCTATTGGAAAGCAGTCAAGTTTATTTTGATAAATAGCAACAAGTGTCATAAATGCCATATCCTCTTACATACTTTCAGTTCTCCCCCTCATTTTCTGGGTGGTATTTTGCCTATGGGTTCACCATCTTCTGTCCAAGTTTATGTCTCCTGGACTCAAGAGTTGTGCGAGTCCTACCTCTGAATTTAGGCAGAGTTGGGTGACATCTCAGCTCTGACATCTCACAGCTGTGTAATGTTGAACAAATCGTCACACCTCTCATATACTCAGTTTCCCCATGTGAGGATGAGTTTGAGGTTTGATGTTGATAGGGTTAATGTACATTGAGTGAGTCAATGTACAGAAAGTTCTTAGAACAGTCCCTGGCACACAGAAAGTGCTAGAAGGGTCTGTTGTTACCATCTCAGGGATTATGGTGACAATGGAATGGTCTTTGTGTGCCTGCAAAGCCCTTATCCAAAGTCCTGACATGTAGCAAATGCTTCATAAACATCAGTGATATAATCTGGAATTTAGTAAACAAGTCCAAAGCCCCTCTGCACTCCCCATGAGCAGTTTTAGAGATGTCAGTCAATCCCTTTTCAAGCTCTACCTATTCGGTCCAAAAAGGTCTGTTCTCTCCTCTATTGGGGTTGCCCTGAGCTAACTTAGTTAAACAGGAAGACTCCTGGAGCTAAATGGGATCATCCTCCAGTACCACAAGGACCCCAGGGCCAGGTAACATACCGTCTGGCTAATTTGAAGCCAAGCAGAAACTGGTGTTGGAAGACATCCACTGGCTTATTGCATTTCTTTTACCCATAAAGAAACCCTATGGTCCAGCTCAGCAAGCACCTCTCATCAACCAGATAATGAGGTTACAAGATTTCCCTCCCCATGAAACTGACTTTAATAATGGGATACCAAGGAAAGAATGGTCCTAGCAGGGAAGGGGAGGGAGGGCAGGTGAGGGTATGCGTCTGAGGCTGAGTGACACATCCTATATGAAGTTGATTCATGTCGGAGCAAATCTGGGCAGGGACCAGCTGATTCAGGCAGTTAAGTTATTGCTCTGCCAGTTTAATATTTCGCCATCTGCTAACTGAAGGCTCTACTGCCTGCTGGGTCCTATAAAGACTTTTATTTATTATATTACACATGGCAACATCTGCCACCGGATGAGGCTCTACTCGGCGCCCTAATTAAACACACACACACTTCAGCGTCTGCAGAGGCCGGGGTCCTGCTGTGAATGAGCTGAACTATTGCAGAGAGTTAAAAAACTCGGAGTGTCCCATCCTGAGTTTTTCTGAGAAAAAGGCAGTATGTAGGGCACTTAGCTCACCTCCTGATGGTCACTAAAGATTTGCAGGGGATTAAAAGTAGGATGCAAAAATGTGATTAAACAACAACAGCAAAAAAAAAAAAAATAGGCTGAGTTTTCATGTCCTCTCACCTGCCTCCCTCCCAAACAGAACTTGAATTTTAGGAGTTGGGTTGGCTGGTGGTCAGAATTCCTGGTCTCCTTGCCCTACCATGCTATCACATGGGCCCCTGCCAGCATCACCCTTCAATCTCCTTGTGTACTCTCAGACACAAGCAGCCCTACAGATGAAGAAAATCAATTTCAACATTTTCATACATTTTTTCATGCATGCGTGCTTTCAATAAATATTTATTGAGCATATGCTACATGACCCACACTCTGGCAGGTGACCTGATAAATAAAATAGACATTTCTGTCTTCATAAAAGCCACATTTGACTAGAATCACCGCGTCAACAAGTAAACAAACAAGATAATTACAGATAGATAAGAGTGTTAGGAAGGAAATAAAGAGGGTAATGTAAGTGTTGGGGAGTGTAAGAAGCTGGATTGGTATGTGGAGGGATCAGTTTCCTCAGCCCCTGGAGGAAACCAATGGAGTGGCTTAAAGCCATCCAAACATTTATATCACAGTTCTTCATTCAGAAGTCCAACGTGGCTAAAACTGGTGCCACAATCAAGATATTAGAAGGGCTATTCCTTCTGGAAACTCTAGGAGAGATTGCCTTTCCTTGCTTTTTACAGTTTCTAGATGCCAACTGTACTCCTTGGTTTGCAGCCCGTGCTACAAAGGCAGCCTTGTGGCATCTCTCTGACTCTGTTTCCATCACCACATGTCTAACTCTGGTTCTTTCCTTTGATATCTCTCTTCCACTTTTAAGGATTTCCATGATCCCATTGGACCCAGCCAGATATTCCAGTATGGTCTCCCTATTTTAACATCATGATTAATAACCATAATGCCATCTGTGACCTTAATTCCCCCTTGCCATGGCTGCAGGTTCTGGGGGTTAGAGTGTGGACATCTTTTGTGGGGAGGTGCCATTATTCTGCCTCTCCCAATAGGCAAGAAACTAGTTTAGATAACAGCGTTTTTAGGAAGGCTTCTCCAAGATGTGACAATGAGAAGGGGTAGCAAGCAGAAGGAAAAGCATAGATCAGAGGTAAGAAAGAATTTTCAGTGGTCTTCGTACTGAAATCTCGTGAGAGTGACAGAGAGTCAGGGACATGGGAAAGATGGCCCTAAATGAAGTGGTTAAAGAAAAAATGAGAGGAGTATTAGATCATGTAGAGTCTTGCATGCCTAGTCTGGGCATCCTGGTGCAATGATTATAAGGCCAGACTTAAGAAGAAAGCTTACTTTCATTTGGCACCTAATTTTTACCAGGCCCTGTGTAGGACTTTTAAAAATATTACCTCATTTGATTCCTAGAACAAGTATATAAAATATGCATTGTAATTTCCATTTCACAAATGAGAAACTAGTGGCTTGAACAACTGATAAAAACAGATTGGGAACCCTAAAATATCTGACTCTGGGTCCATTCTCTCTCCATTCTATTCAAGGCCACTATCTAAATGATTTTGCCTTCTATGCATTTGTGACTAAGAAGTCAGGGCACTCTACCTTCCTCTTTCTCCTGTAACTTCATAGGCTATGGAACCTGTGAATAACAGGCAGAGGAGAATCCCACTTAACTTGGGTTTTCCTTGTCACTGCTTTATCAAGAGAGATATGTGAAATTCATCTCGTCTGCCCTAAGAGGCTGGATCATTAGTGAGACAGAGTCTTCTGATCTGCAGTCCCACTAGTGAGGGTGCAAGTTAGTTGGGATACTGGCTGAATTCCTGGTACAAGAGACAAAAAAAAAAATAGTTCCTCAAAGTCACTGTCACAGATTGGTTCAGGGGTAAATAGTCTGGGGTGATCATGGTTTCTCTGCCCTTTTCAATCATGCCAAGATCCTTCTATTATTGTGCTTCTTTCTTCCAGAGTATTGTCCTCAGCTACGCAGTTGAAGCAGGCTTATCAGAATCCCACCAAATTCCAGCCAAATAGGAAAATAGAGGAAGGAATGCAAGTATTTTCCTTTCAAATGCTGTGACTTTAAGTTGCATGCATCACCTCTGCTCATACACCATTGGCAATAACTTAGTTACATTTCCACACACAGTTGCAAGAGAAGATGGGAAAGACAGTCTCTATCTGGATTGTCCTGTGCTCAGCTAAAGCTTGGGAGGTTCCTCTACAAACAGAAAGGAGAAAATAAATACTGAAGTATAATCAGCTCTGTACCAAAAGATGACTGTCCTTTTGGTTTATCTAAAGTCCAAGCATTCTTGGCCTGTTGAATGTTGTTTCTAAAAAATTGCAAGGCAATAAATCTCTATTGTCTAGGAAAGAGAACCAAATTAATTTCTTTTTTCTTTCAGGGACTAAAAGTAAAAATGGCCTGATGCTGGGAAGATCTCACTTCGTGTCCTTGAGAAAGGCATAAGAGTAATGGGGGTTATAGCGAATAAGTAAACAAACCTCATCTGGAACAGAACTTCTGAGGAGGGGTCACCCTGAGTGTTACCAAGCTGCACTGCAACACAGCCCAGCAGTGCTGGCTTTGTGTTCAACAGCACCATCTTGTGGCAGTGAAGAACACTAACAGGCTGAGATTTACCAGCACTTTTCCTTAATTGGGAATACAAGGTATGAGGACCTCTTAACTACTGGAGAACACTAGAATTGGAGAGGAAAGCCCCAATAAGTTAATTCAATGAAGACTTTTGGCCAACACAGAAGCTGATAAAGCAAGTAATTTTGACTTCAATTGGGGGGGATTAAAAACATGTGACACTACTTGTTTTGGAGGTACTAGTGGAAATGCTCACTCTGTATAAACAAAAAGAGATAATTTTTTAATCCCCTGAATATCTCCTAAAACATGTTGCTGAAGCATGGTTCAATAAAATGCCAAAGACCTGACTTATAAGAATTCAGAGAAACTTAGGAAGAGCAAAAGTGACCCACTAAAACCACTGCAAGTGCAATTTGTGAACAAAGTCTCACTTTAGGGATTATTTACCTGAGGTAACTGAAGGTCCACAGCAGGCCTAACAAGTAGAGGGTGGAAGGTGTGCCATAGGGGCACATATTGACAGCAGCAGTCCTCTGACAACACATAAGCTTGTGACTTGTTCTCCATTTCTTCCTTGTCTCTGCCTAAATTTAAATGTATCCAACATTTCTGAATGCTTTCTTTTAGTCTTACAGTCTGTGTGTGTAAAAAGGAGGGTAAGGAACGGGGATTGTGTAGGAAAGATGGAGAAAGATGAAGCAGAAATAACTGAGGCCGTTGCCCTTGCTACCAAATTACAGTGTTTAGGAAAATCTGCACAAATACCTATAAATGAAACTTGGGGACCTCAAATGCTTCATCTGTGAATTCAATGAGTGCTCCAGTAGCTAGTATAAATTACGTGTTACAAGAACAGAGGGGAGCTACCAGGGTCATGCCCCAGGGGCAGGGCCCTTTAAGACCTGTGGAGCTAGCGGCAGTCAACTGAGGAAAAGTAAAGTTAGAAGCAGCAAGATATAAAGAGACAGGACATGGAAAAGATATAAAGAGACAGGACATGCAGAAAAAAGTTTGCAAAGGTGGAGAAACACAGGGATCCATCACTAGTGTGTGGGATCCAACAAATGGCCCTGAATGTTTGTTCCACTCAGCTTTTATTGAAGGCTATTAGCCCAGAGAGGAAGCTGAGGAAGGCAACAAAAACATCAGCAGTTTCTCTGAGTTAGCATGTTAGTTCTTATTCTATCTATAATCATTAACTTTAAGGATCTGAGCAGCCTTGAGAAATCTGAAACCTGAGACTTGTGTCGGGGGCAGCCTCCTGTCTGCTGTGGTCACACACACAGATTTCCTTGGGGGAAGTTAATCCTCACTAGTTCCTATGGAGTAAACACCACCAGCATCAGTCTCCTCTGAAGGATCAGTGGAACGGAAGAATTTTCCTCTGATCTCCACCACAGAGGCATCTTCCTCTGTTGATTAGGGGGTATACAAGCCCTCCTGCCCATATTTCAGGGCTCAAGCTGTTCCCTTGATCTCTGCCCTGGCCATAATACAAATCCCCACAATGGATATTTGCTTTGACTGTTGACTGGGGAGGGGATGACCTGGTTTATGTTCCTTGCCAGGCCTTGCCGTAGCCTCCTCTCCAGCCACTGTCTTCTTCAGAGTGTCCACAGACCCAGCAGGGGTGGGCCTATAGGTCTATAGCCCCCCTACAGGCCCGGCTTCTAAGAAAAGCAGGAACTGCTCAGATAAGGAATTTAACTGCTGGTTTAAAAGTAAACTAGCTAAACTGTTTTTATTCCACCTTGCTCATCTTATTTCTCTGTTTTTCCCTTTGGGGGGGGTATTTTCCCTCACCAAGAATGGGGTCTTCAGTCCCCCTTCTACCTACAGGGAGCAAAAACCTAAGCTCAGCTTTGTATCCCCAAGGTGGTGTCCCCGAGGAAGCAGCACTTGAGAGAGGGGTTCAAGGAAGGGAGGGACTTTGATGAGCAGAGTTGGGTAGAAGTGAGGGACGGAACTGTGTGGAAAGTCTCTCTAGCCTTTTTCTCCTGCACAAAGCTACCGAGCAGGTCACGAACAACAGTTGTAGAATACCCAACGTAGTGCAAGGTGTAAGAAGCTACCGAGTGATTATTATCAAAATAACAAACCATCATTGACTGCCATGAGCTTGGGAACACAGATCTGAGACGCCCACATAAAGCCAGTCTTTGAAGGCAGGCAAAGTTGGTGACACCCCTGGTTCCTAAAGAAGGAAATTAACATCCTCTCTGCCTGAAAGAAGCATTTCCTACTTAGGCCTTCAGAATTTCCATAGACTAAGATGAACCTTCTATGAGCTCACAATCCAAGGCCACCAAACTCACTAGAAAATAAGCCACCATGAGCTATGATTTAATTAAAAAAAAAAAAAAAAGAGCAAAAACAAAAAAAAGCCACCCTGAATGAGAATTAGCAGAAATAATAAATAACATATTTTTACCCCTACTAACTTCAGACCTTGGAACCATTGAAACAACTAGATACATAATATAAAATAATCATGATTTAAAACATCCATTTAAACAAATAAAGGATGGAATTAGAAAAATGAGAACAAAATCAAAGAATTTTCTTAAAAATGATAGTTTTAAAAGAGCCCAATAAAAATTTTAGAAGTCGAATATACAACTGCTGAACTCAAAAACCAACTCAGAATAAAAATAGCAGAAAAGAGAATTAAAACTTGAAGTTGTATCTAAAGAAATTATCCTTAATCTAATACAAATACATAAGAAGATTAAAACTAATGAAGAGAGGCTAAGAAATATAGACAGAAAGACAGACTATTTAATATATGCCTAGTAGACATAATATTAGGACTGAAAAAAGAGATTGGATATGAAGCAATGTTTAACGTTACAATAGATAGAAATTTTAGAGAAATGGTAAAATGCAGTCATGCGTAACAATGTTTCAGTCAATGACAGACCACATCTAAGAGTGGTTCCCTATGATTACTACCCCATATTTTTACTGTAACCTTTTCTACATTTAGATATATTTAGATACACAGATACTTGCCATCGTGTTCAAATTTCCTATTGTATTCAGTACAGTAACAAGCCGTATGGGTGTGGAGCCTCCGGGCTTTCGGTACACTCTGTGATATTCAGACAACGGCAAAATCACCTAATGATGTACTTCTTAGAATGTATCTCCGTTGTTAGCAATGCATGACTCTGTATAAATCATCAGATACAAGCATGCCATATATAAGCAAGATGAATATAAAGAAATTCAAACCGAAACATGTTGCAATGAAGCCACCAAACATCAAAGACAGAAACAACCTAAAATCTCCCAGAGGAAAACGACGGATTACCCTCAAATGAGCCCCATTCAGATCATCCTTTGAGGTTTCAGGCACAATAGAAGTCAGAACACTCCGGAATAACACCTTCAAATTTTTAAGAGGAAATAATCATCATTTTGAACTGTGCATCAGGCAAAACATATCTTTTAAGTGTGATATGATGACATTTCCATATAAACAAAAACAAGAGTTTGTCTACCGATAGATCTCCACTGAAAGAATTCTAAAGGCAATTGGGAAAGGAAAATGGCCCAGAAGAAAGGTCTCAGGTGCAAGAAGAATTAGCAAATAAACTCATAAACTGGAAGGTAAATCTAAAAACATTATCTGTATAAAATATTAATACAGGGTTTTTAAAAAGACAAAACTAAAACTAATGATAACATTGGCATTTGAGTCAAGAGGAAGCCAGGGCCATTAAGGTATTATAAAAGTCCTCATGTTGTTTGGAAGGGGAAGTTAAGATAGTTATGGGCTTTTTTTTTTTTTAAGAAATAAGGTCTCACTCTGTTACCCAGACTGGAGCGCACAGACATGTTCATAGTTCACAGTAACCTTAAATTCCTACTCTCCTGAGTTCAAACAATCCTCCCACCTTAGCCTCCTTAGTAGCTGGGACTACCGCTGCACACCACCACTTTTTTGTCTTTGTTTTTTTTAGAGACAGTGTCTTACTATTTTACCCACGCTAGTCTCCAACTTCTTGCTTCAAGCAATCCTCCCACCTCGGCCTCCCGATGGCTTTCAATTTTATTAGATATATATCATAAAATTTCAAGAAAAAATAATAGGAACAGAGTTTTTAGTGTTTGATATTTGGAGGATTTTAGTTTTTAATTTGGGAAATATTAAGTTTAAATACTGGAGTTTTAAAATTTCACACCAGTTGGGGGAGAACAGAATGTGAAAACAAGAAAATAACAAAAACTTCAGTTCAAAGGAAGGAGAGAATAGACACAGAAAAAGAATGGGTAGACTTAAATTTCTCACACTGCTGCGCTGGCCTGGCTGGCCGCAGGGGCTACCACGGCCTGGTGGGAACTGAGCCAGGAGCCCTGAGGTCCTTGCTAGGGAACAGTACTTCCTTTGCCTCGGTCCAAGTCTGCAGTAAACAGAAATCTCCTAGAGTCGATACTACTCAAGGACCTGACCCTGCTGAACTTGTAGGTGGTTACTTGGACCAGCCGGGCCAGCCTCAGCCTGCCCTGCTCAGGAGGACAGGGACCTGCAGGAGAGGCCTGTCCTGCACCTCTGCTCCGCCAACCCCCACACTTACCCCTCGCTCCTCACTACTCTTTACCAAGCCTCTGAGCAGCTGTCCCACGGGGACTGCAGGACTTCATCAAAGTGCTGCAGAATGACACCTCAAGACAGAAACCCAAACACCCTTCTGGGGGTGCTTCCCACAGTGTGCTGGAATGGTTGTCCAAAGAAGAAGACTGTTCTATCTGTTCCTAATTCCAGGATGGTGTGCAGCCTAGTCCCCGCAAAGATTGCCCCTCCTGACAACTGACCAGTTCTGCAGGACCAGAGCAGGTGATCAGCTCAACACTGTCCTCACCATCACCCAAGGCCTCAGACCCATGTGCAAAGGACACTATCCTGGGTGCCCTCAAAGAGAGTATGAAAAAGACAGAAGAGGGAGAAGACCAAATACTTGCTGATGTCCAGGAACATAAAAGAAGGCAGCATAATAGCAGCAGAAGTAGACATTTGGCATTTAAGCCCCTGATGACCTGTGGCAGGCGTCCCAAACTAGGGCCCACGAGCCACAAGCAGCCCATCTAGGACATTTATCCGGCCCGCAGAGTGTTTTTGCCACTGCTGCCTGTCCTGCTTAGCAGCCGACTCGTCGCAGGGCCCACAGTCCGGCCCTCCAACAGTCTGAGGGACAGTGAACTGGCCCCTTGTTTAAAAAGTTTGAGGACCCCTGACCTGTGGAGTCCCTGTTTCTTTTGTGCCCAAGTCTGAGTCTCTGAAGAGAGGTCCCCATTCCCAGAGCTCAGAGGACCCCTTGAATAAGAGACTGTGCTCCTCTTCCTTGGCAAGCTCGTACACAGCTGGCATCTCTGTCCCCAGCCACAATGCCATTACCAGTTCCTACAGATGTTCTCAAGGTGTCTCACAGTTCTGTAAGAGAAGGGGCCCAGCTCATCACCCTTCTCTAATCTGGCCTCATCCTGGTCCTGCACACCAGAGAGGCCAGCAAAGGACGTGAGAGAAGAGGAGCTTTGTTATTGTTCTGTTCTTCAGCTCCACAAGTCGTCCCAGGGAATGAGGGCTGCAGATGATACAACCACATGGAAAAAACAAAACTCATAGAATTCCCCATCTACACCTGGCAGCTCTGGGTATCGAAAACAGAAGATTCGGCTGCTGCATTCCAGGGAAGGGAACAGCTGACTTTGCTCCACTGCCCCAGCTTGGCTATTCAATCACTGCTGAAGACCCGGACTTAGAAGAGAAAGTTTCATTCAAATTATTTATCAAAGTTTTCAAGGACAAGACCAATGCTGCCTCGACCTCCCTCACTGAAACCCCGCCCACCACATAGCCTTCATTTACTTCTGCCCCGTCTCCTGGGGGGACTGCATCCTCCCTAGCCTCCCTCCTGCCTGTTACAGAGCTTGAAGAAAATGAACAACACCTAGGGCCTTCTGTCCTTCCTAGAATCTGTAGGAGTGGTGACCACTGAGGCTCATTTACTTCCAAGATACCCAGCCTTCTGACCCATCTTGGCTCTTCACAGCCACACGAAGTCACCTCTACAGACTCAAAATCCACAGTCTCGTTCATGGGGCTGGTCCCTGCTTCTTCCCTGATACCAGCCGCTGACACCAACTCACCTCTGGCCAAGACATCCGCCAAATCTCAAGCCCCATCTGCCCCATCCCCACCTCCAAGCAAGGGTTTCTGTTTAGAATGCTGAGCACCCCACCTCCTAGCCCTCCTTCCCCTGCCACTCCTGCTGAATCTTCAGCATCTCCCATGTTTAAGCCCATTTTTATAGCCCCACCTAAGAGCAAGAATGAAGCCATCTGGTTCTTCAGTCAGGACCAGAGCACCCTCCAGCCCTACCCTCCCCATGGCCACCAGCACCTCAGCCCTGACTTACCAGCCTATCTTTAGCAACAGGGGGCTGCTGGCATCTGTGCCCTTCAAGCACACAACTACTCCAACCACTGAGCAGCCACAGCGGCCCCTCCCCAGCCACTGCACAGCTAGTACCTCTGCTCTTGGCTTTGGTGTGAACAGTGCGAGCCCACCAGGAGCAGTGTGACTAGCGCCACCCCTTCCACTGCACGGCCTTTTCTCGTTGTACCCTCTGCTCCCAGTGCCAGCTTTACCCCAGCCATGGGCTCCATATTCCAGTCTGGCAAACCTCCTGCCATGTCTGTATCAACCACAGTCCCCACCCACCTCTGGCCAGTCTTCCCAGTGCTGTTCAGACAGCCGCCCACAGCAGCACTGCTGGCTTCAGTGGATTTGGAAGCACCCTGACCACCTCAACCCCCCACCACCCGTCAGCCAGCCTTGACGTTCAGTAACACGACCACCCTAGCATTCAACATTCCCTTCGGCTCAAGTACCAAACTACCCCTCCCAGCATATACCAGAGCCAATCCCCAGCCTCATTGGGGCCACTGTTGGACAGCCTCAGGGGGCCACCAACTCAGCCCTGGCCCCAAGCTGTGGCAGCTCTTTCACATTTGGAGACTCTGCAGCCCCAGACCCACTGCAAGTCCGGCCCAACTCCAGCCCAGCCAGCCTGGCACACCTGCCGGTGCTCACTACTACAGCTGTTTTCTCCTTTGGTACAGCCACCGCCTCCAGCTTTGGGGCTACAACCCACATTGGCATCAGTGGGCCCAGTAGCTCAGTGTTGGGCCTGCAACTCCATCACCGCTCACATTTGAGGTGTTGGCAGCAGGCAGTGAGGGCTTTGGGATCAATGTGGCTACCCCAGGCACCAGCTCCACCTCTGGAGCATTTAGTTTGGAGCAGGACAGAGTGAGTCCAAGGTGCTACCACCCCCTTTGCAGGGAGTTTAGGTCAGAACATGCTGTGCATGCCCAGCCAGAGCACACCCTTCCCCTTCACCGTGGCCAGTACTCCTGAGAACAAACCTGTGTTTGGAGGCATCTCTAAGCCCACCTGTGGCCAGAGCACCCCGACCCCCAGAGTGGGCATATCGGGCAGCAGCCTTTCTTTGGGGGCATTCTCAACACGACCCAAAGCTTTGTTGAAGTTGGACCCTATGGATCAGCAGCCCATTCATTTTCCACTAATACAGAATCTGAGACTCCAGGGGCTTAACAGTGACTGCAGGACCAAAGTCAACACATGCCCAAAAAATATCCTTTGTCCCTTGACCCTGCTCCCCCCACTGCTTTCCCAAATACGGACCTTGGCACCTGCTAGGAAGAGCCCTTGACCTTCAAGTTCAATAAAGCAAACATGCCCCCAGATCGGTGGCTTTAGCCCCCAGCAGGGAAGGGGCAGCCCTGGTGCCCTTTGCCTTTTCCCCAGCTTTGGGGATAAGGAGGCCGGGTAGGGCAGGGCAGAGCCTGAGACCTTTACATGAACAATCCCACTAGTGAGGCTGGAGAACTAAGGAAACGTCTGTGCATACTGTTCACCCACTTCCCCGACTCTTACTTAGTATGTCACTGTGGTCACACAACCGCCCTCCCTGCCTTTCCCTGACAGCCATCTTTACTGGAGGGTATAAGGTGCAGCCCACTTGGATCTCTGCACATTTGATGGGACTGGGGGAAACTGATTATCCCTAAAGCTTCTCCTCGCTTGGGTTGGCTACAAGAAGTGGCTTTCTTCCTCGGGTCCCTTCAGGGGACTCTTTCCCTATTTCTGGTTGCTTTGTCCCTCCACTGGTTCCTTGTAGGATTTAATCCTTTTTAAATGATCTCGAATCTAGCTTTGCCTTGGAGACCCCAGTGAGCACTGCTCCTGCCATTTTCCTTCTGCCAATTCTGAGTCAGTATTTCCTCTCCTGTCCTCTCTGCCAATTTGGCCCCCAGAAGCTTGGTGACTCAAGATTGTTAGCCTGACGCAGTGCCCATAGCTCAGCCGGTAGGGCGCCCACCACATAAAACAAGGCTGGTGGGTTCCAACCCAGCCTGGGCCAGCTAAACGGCAATGACAATGGCAGCAAAAAAATAGCCAGGCACTGTGGCAGACGTCTATAGTCCCAGCAACTTGGGAGGCTGAGACAAGAGAATCACTTAAGCCCAAGAGTTGGAGGTTGCTGTGAGCTGTGATACCACGGCAGTCTAACTAGGGTGACGTAGTGAGACTATGTCTCCAAAAAAAATAGAAAATGATTAGCTGGGTAGAGCCAGGGGTGAGATACTTCACCCTAGGAGGGAAAAACTCTTGGAGCAGACGGGACAGATGCCCACTGCTGCTTTCAGCTGCCTCCTCCCCCACCTGCTCGTTGGCCTCATCAGGCCCTGGTCTGCTCTCCAGGATTGTGTTTCAAGCCTTGCCCTGTGCTGTTTGTCTGGTGCTCACGTCTATCATTCTTTGAATTGAGTTCAGAGGAGGAATTGACTCGTATGAGTGGTGACATGTTGGCCATGTCAGACATAACTGTTCCAAGTGTTCTGGGGCCCAGCTAATTGAATTTAGAAAGTAGCACCACTTTATAGCTACAGGTGCTTGCTCCTGAATTTTCAGATGGTGCTCTGACTTTAAAGATGGCAGCCCAGGAGGACAGTGCCTGGGGGAAGTAATTATCTTCCTCTGTATTTCTCTCCCACTTACCTGACCTCCCTGGAGGCTAGATGACCCCTACTGTGTGTTAGGAAACCTATATTAATGAACCATACGTTTAGATTACATCTTAGTTCTTTTTCCCTAACAGGGCCCTCTCCAATCCATCCCCTTTTCTTCCTCTGTTCCACAACTATTTACCCCAGGCCCAAAGCCCCACTGCCAGGCCCATCCTCCTTGGGAGAAGTAGGAATGTGTGTACCTAAATTAAATGAAAAAATAATGAAACGTTTTTTAAACACACATTTATTTTTGTATTTAAGCTAATTGCCTTTTACATTCTTTTGAGCTTGGTTCATCGAAGTGGTCAAGTATAAACACAATTGACTAGAAATCAGCTGTACAGTCATGCCCGTGTGCTCTCCCATGCCGTCCTAGGAATTATAGCTCCTTCTGGACACGTTACATAAAACATAATCCTTATTCTATAAATAATGTGATATAGATGTGTCTGCCCCCCTCTTCCCCTTAGTGACTGAGGTTGAGTGCTTTGTGGCTGGGGACTGCTCCCCTCACCCCCAGAAGAGCTCTGAAGTCCAACATGCTGATAGGTGACCACATGTGGAGCTGAGTCCCTGTTGGAACTGGAGGCATGGGGGGAGGGGGGCAGGGTGTGGGTCTAGAGATCAGTTTCTACCTGTATCTTTGGTACAGCAGATCCCTTCCTAGTTTAGAACTCTGAGCTGGCTTATCTACGTTCTACGGGCAGGACACTTGGCCCAAGAGCTCTCTGAAGGAGAATATCCTAGCACGGTATTAGTGGGAGTGTGAGCGTGTGCACATATGCCCACTGATCAGCGAGGGGAGGCTGGGACTTTCCATTACAAGGACTAAATTCCTGTTGAGTCTAGTTGGAATTTTTAGTATGAATGTGACATTTTTTTCCTGTTTATGTTATTAAAAATTTAAAAAAAAACTGTGATCTGTGTAAAATATGGGGTAAATCTTAAGAACTAAATGGTTGAAAAGAGCAGGTAGGGATGGAATGGTAATTCCACCAGATCTCATAGAATTAGTAATTTTAATTAATCATTTAGACCAGCGGTTCTCAACCTGTTGTTTGCAACCCCTTTTTAACAATGAAAATACATTGTGGCATTGGGAAGGTTGATTTAGACAATGATTTCCTGAGCCTTCATTTTGGAAGTATGCCTTATAACTCACATGTATCATCTACATTCCTTTGTGCACTTCAAATACTGCATTTAAAAATAGCCAAAAATAAATAAATGAGTCAAACAATAGGAGCATCAGTGTCCTGAGGACAAGAGCAAAACCAGAGCTTTTCCGTACCCCATCTGTTGCGCACACAGTGGACCCTCAACAAACACCTGCTTACTTTACAGCCAAGGAATTGGCTCATCTAGTGCATTTCAGAAGGATGAAGAAAACCACGGCTACTCAAAAGCAAACATCAGCGGAGCAGACGGAGGACTAAATTATGTGATAATACAGTATATAATACAGCATAATAGGCATGATACAGGTAATAATAACAGAAAAACAAATCGGGTTTTTAGCCATGAATTATACTGTTTCTGGGACTCCAGGCAGGAAGCATGCCTGTAGCTACCCTGGGCTTCAGGTTGTTAAACCGTGATGGATGATCCCATAAGGAGCCAAACAAGATCAGTGGAATTCATTCATTTGCCTGGCACCCTGGGAACTCTTTCATTTCCCCCCAGACCTGACTGCCTCCTCCCATTACTGGAGGCAGCAGATGGGGGTCCACACCACACAGACTAACAATGAAGTGGGGGAGGCCCAGGATCACAAAGCCAGCACCGCCAATTCAGCCACAAGGGTTAGAAAACAAAGCATGTCTCCTATCCCGTCCAAATGAGCAGCAGGGCGGGTAGGGGCAGCATACGAGGCTACACTCAGGAATCAAACCCTACATCTGCGACTTATGGTCATGTGCCTGGGAGGGGATTATTTTGCCTGCACAAGGCCCAGTTTTGCATTAGGAAAATGAGACTAATAAATGTGTTATTCAAGGAGTATTGGCAAGACCTCAGCTGGCACTAGCTCTCTCACATAGTAGGTGCTCCAAAAACATTTCATTTTCTTAGTAACTTCCTTTTACATCTTGACTTCTGGCCTCCAACTTTTAAGTATAAAAGAGACGGCAATCGTGTGTAACGGGGCAGGGATGCCGTTTAAAACTACTACTGACTACAGCTGCTTTTGTCCCTAAGGGAGAGACATTATTTCTCTCCAGACTAAAGATATTTTCTTTAGCAAAATACTTTGATAAGCAGCTTTGGTTATGAAATGTGAATCCCCCCCAGGGCACAGTTTGGAAGGAGACAGTGAAACAAAGATGTGATAGAACAGCTCTGCATTGTAAAAATGAGCAGAGATGCTAGGGGTTGGCAGCACACTGGGAAGGGGTGGTAAGAGACGTTTATTGCAACTCCTCTCTCCACCTGACAACTCATCCTGCCCTCTTCCTCTGCTTCATTTCTCTCATTGGAATTATCAGCATCTTACAATCTGTAGATCCCTCAAGAATGTAAGCTCCACGAGGGCAGAATTTATGTCCAGTGTATTCACTGCTGTTTCCCCAGCACTCAGTAGACTGCACAGGAAACAGGAGGTGTACAATACCTTTTTTCTTTAATAGATGATTAAGAGGGGAATTTTGAGGAATTACAGAGCTGGACTGCCACAGCTGAAATGCAGGTCAATGAGAATAAACGACTATTCTCTTAAGTCTGAATTTGGGGGTTGTTTCTTGTGCAGCATTAGTATAATAACCGCTGACTGATACAAATTAGCAATATTGGCTAAGTTCAGATATGATAAAAGTCACATCAAAGTTGTGACACTGACTGAGGTTTGGGGCTCAGATCATCCTGGACTTAATCCTCTCTCACCATCTTGGACCCTCTATTTCCTCCTCTGTAAGGAATAAATCCTCCTTCTGGAGGAATAAAATGATATCTGCTTCACAGATAATGATGTGAATTAAAACACCACTTTTTTTCATAATAAGCACTCAATAAATGATAACCATTATTTGCTTGATAACAATTCTCGTGCTTTATGAGTTCCCTGTGTAAAGTCAAGTCTGCTAAGAAAAGAATATAAGATTTTTATGCCATACATATTATTATGGATTACACATCTTGAAGCTAAAGATGCATAATCCATAATAATATTTTTCCTAATAAATTAGCAAAGTAAAATTAATTATAATACTCAAAGCTTGTGACGCTAAATGATTATTCTTGTTCATTGAAAATAAATATAACTTCTCTTGCTGGGAAAATAATAGGACCATATTTTATTTAGAACCGAAAAAAAATAGATATTTTGACTCCTTCTAGAATTTGTATTAGGGAAACTATTGTGAATAAGTTTTTAAAAACACTTTATGAGCACAGATATTTGTTGAAGCATAATTGGTTGCATTTACTTTTAATTCAGAAGTATAAAGTCACCAGAAAATACCATTCTCCCCCAAGTAACCCAAACTAATTACATAAACTATAAAACTGATTTATAAAAAGTCTTTCAGTGAGCTAAACACAGAGAAATCGAAATGTAATAACTCCAGAAAGTGGGGATAAGTTTAAAGGAGATAAGAGATTGACCACTGATATTATCCCTGGCAGAACTATAAGAAGAAGGATGATATATGAGGTAAAGAGAAAACATCCAAACTTCTACCAACCTGGGAGTGGACATCTGTAGGCTGGCGTGACAGATTAAAATCCTAAGGAGTCAGAGAAGAAGTGAGAAAATTCCTCCTGATGCATATGGGGGGAACCACCAAGTTTTCTAAAATGAGGAAGGAGAATTACAGTAGAATCTCATCTCTGTAAATTGACCACCCAAGGGACTGTAACAAACTGGTCAACATATGGAGGTGGTTAAATAAGGAGCTAGGCCTACTGTACTGATACATACATGTGGTGCATCTCCAGTCTATGAAAATTAAGTCAACTTAAGGAAGTGGTCAGTTTAGAGAGGTGGTCAACTACAGAGGTTCTACTGTAGTGAGGGTAGAAGAATTGAGATAAATCCACCAGAAGCACTTTTGACAGGCAAGGCAGCAGAGATGCCCCAAAGCACCATCATCTTTATCTACTGGAGGGAAGGCCCCTTCAAGGTATGCTGGACATCAAAGGGGGTAGAATTATCTCCTTCAGAATACTCGAGAGCAGAGCATCAGGGCTAAAGTAAGTCTCACGATGTTCAAAAATCAAGGAGAGGGGGACTAAAGACTCAGATGGTGGCTCAGCTTTGAATCACTAAGTGCTCAGATTCGAGGACCTGCTGGACAGAAGGTTCTGATCTGATCATCAGTGTATTTGGAGCCAATAGTGAACCAAATAAAACCAGAGCTGCAATAAAGTCCAAATGGAGCTCAACCACAGTCAGATGGACTCAGCTCTCATTCTAATTAAAAAAAAAAAATTATTTTGGAGGTAATGTCTTTACTTTAGTCCCTAATGCTCTCTTATCCAAAATTTTCAGCATACTTCAAACATTTAAAAAGACACATTAGTAATATTTTTTAAAAGACTAAAAAAAAAATACGGCCCACAATTTAAAAAGGAAATAGTCCTAGAAATAGACCTAAAATGACCCAGATGTTGGAATTACTAGATGGGGACTTTAAAATGAGTATAATAAAATGGTTAAAGAAATCTAAGGAAAAATGTAGAGAATGTATATGAAGAGGTGGGAAATGTCACAGAGCCATGTTCACCATGCAGTATTAGAAATGTTAAAAGGAAATCAAATGGAATAATTAGAAATAAAATATGCAATATTAGAAGTTAATAACTCACTAGATGAACTTATTAGCAAACTAGGGGGAAACAGAGGAAAGTATCAGGAACTGAGAGGTAGATCAATAAAGAATTTCCAAACTGAAATGCAAAAAGAAAAAATAATAGAAAAGATCAGACTGGACTATTTAAGATCTATGGGGCAGTATCAGTGAGTCTAACCTGGTATCAAGTAATGCTACAGAAGTTCCAGAAGAATAAAAATAGGGCAAATTATATATTTGAAGTAATAATATAAATAGCTGAGAACATTTCAAAATGAATGACAGACATAAGCCTTGTGGTCCAAGAATCTCAGTGAATCACAAATGAGATACATATAAGCAAAACTATGCCTGCACACGTGACAATCAAAACCACAAAAAACAATAATAAAGAAACAGATCTAAAAAGCAAAGGTAGCAAAATGATACATTATATAAGGGAGAAGAAAAAAGTGAATGATGGCTGAATTTTCATCAGAAGCTATAATAAAAAAGCCACAAGCCAATTAAATGATAATCTTTAAAGTACTAAAAGAATAAAAACGGAAGCAGAGAATTCTATATCTGGCAAAAAACATCCTCCAAAAAAAGAAGATGAAATAAAGATATCCTCAGAGAGAGACAAAAGGTGAGATGCTTGCTGGAAAAAAAAAAATTTATACTGTTCTTAAGAATCACAATTGTGGGGCAGTGCCTGTGGCTCAAAAGGATCGGGTGCTGGCCCCATATGCTGGAGGTGGTGGGTTCAAACCCAGCCCTGGCCAAAAACTGCAAAAAAAAAAAAAAAAGAATCACAATTGTATTATAAAGATACAGAAGAAAATGAAAGGGCTTTATAAAACTATGAAATAATAAATAAGGCATGACTGTGTTAATATCAGACAAAGTAGCCTTTAAGACAAAGAGTATTACTGGAGATCAAGAAGGACATCTTACAATGAAAAAAAAGATCAAGTCATCAAGAAGACAAAACAATCATGAATATATGTGCAGTTGTAACAGAGTCACAAAACTCATGAAGAAAAAATGACAAACAGGTGAACAAATTGTCGGTCGTAGTTGGAGACTATATTCCCCCTTGGTACGGGTTGAGCATCCCTTATCCAAAATTCCTGAGACCAGAATTGTTACAGATTTTTATTTTTTCAGATTTTGGACTTTTTCATCACACTTACTCCTCCTAATCTGAAAATACAAACACCAAAATGCTCCAGTGAGCATCTCCCGTAAGAGACCTGTTTGAGCACAGGACCCTGGAGGATCATGTTGGCACTCAAAAACTTATGGATTTTGGAAAATTTCAGGTTTCAGTTTTTTAGATTAGGGATCCTCCATCTATACTTGATGGAACAAGCAGACCACAGATTCAGTAAAGACAGAGATAACAACTCCATCAACCAAACTGACATGGTATAATAGAATCCTATAGTCAACAACTGCAGAAAACACATTCTTTTAAAATCTACATGGAACATTCAGCAAATGAGACTATATTCTAAGCCATAGAAAAGTTTTAATAAATATCAAAGAATGAAATCACATAAAGTAAGGAACCCAATAGAATAAAATCACTAACAATAAGATGTCTATAAAATTCCTCAAGTATTAGGAAAAAAACAATATTCTCCCAAATAACCCATGGACCAAAGAAAAAACACAAAGAAAATTAGAAAATATTTTGACCTGAACAATAAATGAAAATGTAGGAAAATTTTGGGGACAATGAGAAAGCAGTACCAAGAGGGAAATTTATGGCTTTATTTATTTTTTATTTTTTGTGGGGGGAGGGGTCAGGGCTGGGTTTGAACCTGCCACTACCAGCATATGGGGCCGGCGCCCTACTCCTTGAGCCACAGGTGCCGCCCAATTTATGACTTTAAATACATATATTGGAGAAGAAATGTATGAAATGCACTAAGCTTCCACTTAAGAAACTAAAAAAAAGAAGTTAAACCTAATGTAAGTCAAAGAAAGGAAATACTAAAAATAAATGGCAATGCAAAGTCTAAACAATAATGAAAGAGAATAGAAAACACCAACATCAGGACAAATAAAGGAACATCACTACAGATCCTACAAATTCTAAAAGTGATAATAAAGGAATATTAAAACAACATTATGCCAATAATTCAACCTATATTAACTAAATAAAGTCACAAATTACTAACACTGAAGACATAAAAAATAAATAATTCTATATCTATTAAAGAAATTAAATCTGTAAAACCTTACAAAGAAAACTTTAGGCATATATTATGGTTAACTAGTAAATTCTACCGAACATTTAAGATATAAATAATATCAAAAAAGGGATAAATGGTATCAATTTTGCACATATAAAGATATTACAAGGAAAAAAAATAACAGGCCTTTTCTCATGAACACAGACACAAAAATTACAAATGAAATATTAGCAAATGAATTTCAGCAATATGTAAAAACGGTAATATCCATGATCAAGTAGGGTTTATTCCAAGAAAGTAAGATTGGTTTAACAAAAAGCAAGCAATTAATGTAATTCACCACACTAACAGAATTAAAGAGGAGAAAACCTCTCCTCTCATCTCAAATGTGCAGAAAAAGCATTTGACAAAATCACCAGTTCTTTATGATAAAAGCACTCAGTGAAACTGGGAATACGTGGGAACATCTCCAATTCAGTAAAGTTTATCTATGAAAAACCTACAGTTTGTATCATAATTCACAATAACACAGTAAACCTTTTGCTCCTAAAAGGGGGAACAAGGAAAAGATGCCCATTCTCATAAGCTATGTTTCATATTTACTAAAATTCCCAGCCAGGAAAAAAGGCAAGCAAAAGAAATAAAAGGCACAAAGTTGGAAAAGAAAATGTAAACTGTCACTGTCTCCAAAAATACAATTTGTCTAAAACAACAGGAGAAACTAAGGTCCAAAAAGAACAAATCCTTTGAATAAATTTTGGTGAATCCACTCCACAGACTATTCTGTAGTCATTTACAATGAGATTCTACAAAAAGTGCTAAAAAAAGAGAGAGAGAGAGAAATCTTTTGCTAAAACCAGCTGTAAAAGACATTTTACAGGAATTCTGGGAAAACACGGAGTTATCAGACGAATTTTAAAAAATCTATTTTGAACTTTGTTAGGAGTAACGGTGCTATGTGGTTATATGGAATTTTATATTTTAAAAGAAGCATTCTTAATAATTTAGGAAAAAGTTTTCAATGTCAGCACCACCAACATTTTGAAACCAGATAGAAGGGACCACACTGTGCACCATGGGATGGTCAGTCACCCCTGGTCTCTACCCACTAGATGCCAGGAGTTGACTTCCATTTATTTATAATAGACCAAAAACAAAAACCTGTCTCCTGACATTGCCAAAAATTCTCTTTTAGGGGATGGAAGGGGGAGGCAGGAGTGTCTAAAACACCCTCAGTTGAAAGCCACTGATTTAGGGTTTACTATCATGATGTCTGTAATTTATTTTAAACTACTTCTGAAGAAAAGAAACAGATAAAAGAAATATAACAAATATTAGTGTTAAGCCTAGGTGATGAATATGTTTCTCTTGAGCTTTTTTACTGTTGTAGATTCATTCAACGAATATGTTTATTATAGTATTCTATCTTATTTTCTCTATGTTTGAAAATTTCATAATAAACGTCAAAATAATCATACAATGCCATGGGTGGAAATGCAACACTCACAACTGTATGTGTAGTAGGAATATAAATAATGTGAAATTGTGTGTAGGAAAACTACTGGGGGAAATATATTCAAAGGAAGTAGGTCCTTACTGTCGTGTGTGCCAGCCACTCCAGCAGCTGTGGGGACCGACTCCGGGGGGTTGGCTGTGGGCATTGTGAGTGGTGCTGCTCCCCGAGATACTGCATTTGCTTTGAGGAGACGACTGGGCATCCGCACACACCTTTTGTGCTTCACCAACTGTATAATGAATCCCAGTATGTAGCAGAAACAAGAAGAAATCACAAACAACGTAAAGAATAATCCCATCCCCAGAGGACCTCTGAAGATGATTCTGCCAGATCTCTTGTTGGAAGAGAAAATGAGTATGGGAAAGATTTATCCAAAGAGAAACATTTCAATGATCAGTTAGCATAAACTTCCAGCTCTGGACTGAAAAGAGAATTATTGTCCCAGAATACATTAAAAATAAAAATTTTGGAGGAGTCACCCAAGAATAATTTTATTTTATAACTTTTAACAACAAAAAAAAAGTCCATCCTCTCAATTTTGGAAAGAAGTGACTGAAAAAGGAAATAAGGGCCAGTGAGGTGGTTTACACCTGTAATCCTAGTACTCCAGGAGGCTGAGGCAGGAGGATCCCTTGAGCTTAGGAGGTCAAGACCAGCTAAAGCAAGAGCTAGAACCCATCTCTACTAAAAATAGGGGGGAAAACTAGCCAGGGGTTGTGATGGGCACTTGTAGGCCCAGCTACTCGAGAGGCTGAGGCAAGAGAATGGCTTGAGCCCAAGAGTTTGAGGTTGCCATGAACTATGATGATGCTCTGGGGACTCTACCCAGGGTGACCGAGTCAGATTCTGTCAAAAGGAAAAAAAAAAGGCAGTCCTTCTGTGATGCACTTAAGAAAAATGAGAAACATTATAAAGAAATTGAACAAAAGGACGATGAAATTGCTCGCCTGAAGAAGCAGAATAAAAAACTGGCATAAACAGCAGAACATGTACAAAATAAGGCAAAAGCCATAACTAGAAAGATGGAATGATGAACCTCTGGATAATCTCGAGTCCCTCGACAGCCAGGAATTTGGTGCTCAAGAGGGAACCTGTGAGAACTTGAGGTGAACTCAGAACTCACATGTGCTAATGGAACTGCGTTTTCCTCTGTAGATGCAAAGCCATGTGTGGAGTTCATTAATATTTGATTCCTGAGAAATACACTGCCAAAGGCGACTTCTACTACAATTCTTTGTAGCAAAGTACAAAACTGGGTAATGCAAACTCCATTCTTGCCTGCATCCTGGAATTACAACGCAAGTCCTACATATCTGTAATTTATGATGTCTTCTGCAAATAGCAGTTTCTCAGTTGTCAGACAGGACTTGTGTACATGACTAAATAAACTTCAGTCTCCTATTTTAAAAAGAAAGAAATATATTCAAGGGGTTGCGAATGAGTTAGAGTGTAGTTCATGGTTGGTTTTCTCTCCTTGGTTTTAAAATAATCTATAGTTACACACTTTTATATTGAAATAAATGGACACATCTAAGCATTGGGATGCAATATTATTAATTATTTGTGGTCTAATATTAGAAGAGAATTAGCAAAAAACACAGCAAGGACAAGAAACTTGTGCAGGCTCCAATCCCTCTTCCATTCACTACAAGGTCAGAAAGGCAGGTGTATATCTGCATAATGACCTTCCTTTGTTTTTTTTTTTCTTGCTGGTTAATTGAGTAGCTTGTTAAAACACACACACACACACACATACACATGACTTCAGACTTCACACCACGTTAGAGCCCTTTGCAAATATTATAGTTGAGAATATGCTACCCCGTAGCTGGTAAGTAAGTCTAGGAGTTTTAAGATTTGGCATTGCACTGCCAAGAAGTCTAAACAAATTTCAGATTCTTCTATAATTACAAATAAATGCCAAGGATCATCAAATGCCCACAGCTCACTTCACTCTCTGAATCAGAGACTCTCTCCAATCAAAAAGTCCCCCGTGAAAAGTGGTCCTGTTCTCTCCTACCCTGTTTTTCACCTATGGATGTCAGTGATGTCCTTCTGGACTGGGATATCGCCTGATTCCTATGCCCAAGACAGTAAAATCTCTTCAGATCCCATGGCAATCTTTTTCTCCTGAATTCATATGCCTTTATCCATCTCTCCATGTAACGTGAGTGCTTCTTATGGTACCAGACTTTTTTTTTTAATCACTGGCATTACAATAGCAAACAAAGCAAACAAAAATGCCTGTCTTCAGAGGGCTTACGTTTTAATATTCTTTTTTTTATTATTAGATCATAGCTGTGTACATTGATACTGTCATGGAGTACAGTGTGTTATTTTTATATATAATTTGAAATATTTT
>CAUYQV010172624.1:0-16032 GCA_963574575.1 Galagoides demidoff | reverse complement strand
TTTTTTTTTTTTTTTGGGTTATAGTTGTTGTTTGGCAGGCTTGGGCTGTATTTGAACCTGCCAACTCTGGTGTATGTGGCCTGGCGCCTTAGCCTCTTCAGCTACAGGTGCCAATCCCACATCATTTATCTTAATAAGAAAAATAATGTATTGTTAACCCAATCTAAAAAAAAAATAATGTATTGTTAACCCAATCTTAGAAATTTAGTGTTTAGCATAGAAACTCTTCTTCACTGAGAATGTGGGAAGGACCAGCCTTTATATTTGGCCGTTTTTCCCATCAGGTTGTTCTTAAAACATGTTTCATCTTCTTGATACTAAACTGTAAGCTGCCATCACTTTTATAAAGAGGTTGTAAATAAATGCTGGATATATGAGCAGATTTTTTTTTCTTAAAGAAACAGTGTTTCTTTCTGTCCCAGAGGCTAGCATGCAGTGATGTAATCATGGTTCACTGTAACTTTGAACTCCTGGGCTCAAGTGATCTTCCAAAACAGGCAACAGGCTGATTTTGGCCTATGGGCTGTAGTTTGCTGACCTTATATCATAAAGGTTTGAATTATCTGGCTATCTGTACTGCAAAATAAACTTAGAATTTTTTATTTTATTTTATTATTATTATTATTTTTTTTTTTTGAGACAGAGCCTCAAGCTGTAGCCCTGGGTAGAGTACTGTGGCATCACAGCTCACAGCAACCTCCAACTCCTGGTAAACCCAGGAGTGATTCTCTTGCCTTAGCCTCCCAAGTAGCTAGGACTACAGGCACCCCGCCACAACACCCGCTATTTTTTGGTTGCAGTTGTCATTGTTGTTTGGCAGGCCTGGGCTGTATTAGAACCCTCCAGCTCTGGTGTATGTGGCTGGTGCCTTAGCTGCTGGAGCCGCAGGCGCCGAGCTTAAACTTAGAATTTTTGTAAAGTTCTACTACTTTTCTAAGTTGGTAACTTTTTTTTTTCTTTTTAAGGTAGAGTCTTGCTCTGTTAACCCAGGCTAGAATGAGCTCTCTGCAACCTTGAACTCCTGGGTTCAAGCAGTCCTCCGCCTCAGCCTTCCAAGTAGTTAGGACTCTAGGTTTGGGCCACAATACCTGTATAATTTTTCTTATATTTGTAGAGATGAAGTCTCACTATGTTGCCCAGATTGGTTTTGAATTCCTGGCCTTAGGTGATCCTTCTTTCTTGACCTCCCTCAGTGCTAGGATTATAGGGATGAACTACCACTCCTGGCCAGTACTTTTTATTTTTTATCAAACAAAGATTATATTATAAATGCAAACTTCTGGTTTAATATTAATATGTATGGATGTTATTCAAGGGAATTCTTATAAATCTACTGCCAAACAGAATGTTATTTATGATTATATCAGATTCTGTCATTAACTTTTGAATTCCTATTTCAGTTTTTTATTTATCATCAGCAAACCTAGTAAACCAAAATCTCTTAGTAAAATATTAAGAATTCATTTCAGTCTTACCTCTCTGGGTTAGATGGCCTCAGTCTTTCAAAGAAGATTCCTCCCTTTGGATTGTTTTTAATAAATAATTTTTTTTTTTTTTTGGCCAGGCTTGAACCTACCACCCCTGGTATAGGGGGCCAGCACCCTACTCTTTGAGCCACACGCGCTGCCCATTAATAAATAATTTTAATGGCCATAAAATTTCATGCTGTTTCTTTTTTTAAAAGTTTGAAACTATTATCTAGCCTGTTATCTTTTTCTTAACCATTTTTAACATTTATGAGTTATTTTTTGTCTGCCTTTGTACTCAGCTCAAGATTATTTTACTGTATTTTACTGAGTAGACTATCTTGAAAGAAGAGAAGATTAATCTTAAAATGAATTTTAAACAACATTAACCTTTGCAAACAATTTCATCACAAAAAAGAAAATTAAAATCAAACTTTTTGGAATGGATCGTTAACCTCAAATAGCCGTTCTTATAATTATAAGTTAGACTTCAAATTTTAGATATTTTTCCTTTTCTTATGTTCTATCCTCTAACCATTGAAAGAAATTTAATTTCTAAGCTCTTTTATTTGTGCACAAATGCAAAACAAAGTAATTTTTTAAAAATACAAAACTCTAAAAAACCACTGGCTTTCAAGGCTCAGCACAAGGTGACTGGAAGAATATAGAGTTATTTTCTATTTTCATCCTCCTTTGTAAAACAACAACAACAACAAACCCCCACCCCCACCCCAGAATTCTGTCTGGTTGGATAAATGTGACTAAGTTTTTGTCTTGTAATGCAACTATTTTGATGGTTGGCTTCACAGCTGAGGCGAGCCACCATTTCAAACCCAATAACAGGAGACTTGGAGACGGTACATTACAGAATTAGTAAAAGGTAAGAGATGTGTATGCTGCATATTTTGCCCTCTAACGAGTGTTTTATACATCCTGCAGGAACTATTATTCATTTAAGGGAAGTAGGTCATTTTCAGTCTCCAGCTCAAGTCACCACCACTCTGTATATAAACGGGAACGCATGAATAAACTGCTTTGTGTTTCACAGGTCTTTCCCTTTAACTAGAAGTTCTGTTTTTAATTTTTAATTGGTATGTTATTTTTATTTTATTTTTAGAGAAATAATATGCTTTGTATCTTTATTCAGATCAGGTATCAGATATTCAGGAAATGGTCTGATTGATACTTGTTTTCTTTTCCCCTTTTGTTGCCAAATGGGGAAATACAAAGAAGCAGCCTGGTTACTCTTGCTTCTGCATTTGTCTTCCATTCATAAATGTTGCAGTGAGTCACATCATCCTTCATGGTGATTGTGTTGGCATTTGTTCATATGTCTTATAAAATACCCTTGTCATTACAAAGTAGTCTGCATTCCTCTTATTGGAGTATTTTATTTGATTAAACTCACTGACTCAAAAAACTTGGCAATGAAAATAATAGAGATATGCTCTGAACTCAGTCTTCCAGAAATTACTTGTGAACTTAGTTGCCTTTTGCTTTGCCAGAGAGATTTAAAAATGGATTTTTGCAGTTAGAGTTTTAAAAAATGAATTTTGGAGGACTAATTTTTTTCTAAAGTATTTAAAGAACATTAAGCTTCTAGATCTGAGAAAGCTCCTGTGAAACCCAGTGCTATTAATCATTTACATACAGCTTCAAATGATTTTTTTTTTTTAAAAAAAAGTGAAAGGACAATAAATCTATAACAAAAATCTGTCACCCATTTCTCTTGATTTGGAAGTGGCTATTCTTATTGCCACCTTTCTAAATGTTTTTTTTTTTGCGGATTTGAAACCATTACCATCCAGACCAATCTGAACCCTTCCAATCACCTGTGGCTTGGCAAAACAAAACAAACAAATCTCAAAATTGCCTGCTACTAGAGTAAGTCCTTGTCCTTTCTCTTTTTTTGTAGCTGAGCCGAGCTACAGTACATGACCCTGAAACTGGAAAATTGACCACAGCACAGTACAGAGTATCTAAGAGGTAAGGGAGTAATGGGTAGAACTTTAGTCATATTTGGACCATTTTCTTTCTTGGGAATCTAATTTTCACAAAACCCATCATATGATTTTTAAAACCTAGATTAGGCATAGATACATGAAGATATCTGTGCTTGAATTTTCATGATGGACTAATAAACAGATATGGTTATAGGGCATTTAATGGAGGTTTTCCAGAGTAACTTAGTAAATTACAAAATGCCTCATGAGGTTACCCAGACTCTACCTGATAAGTAAGTTGTGTTCTCTTATTGAAGTGTCAGAATTTCTTGAAGATCTTTTATAGAAAAAGGCTTAATTTGGACTCTAGTAAAGTAGAGGTTTTAAAAAATCTTTGGGTCTTCTTATATCTGTAGGTATTGAAAAGGTAAATGCGTTGAGTGACTACATAACAAAACCTTTGCAGGGCTCAGCGCCTGTAGCCCAGTGGTTAGGAGCCAGCCACATACGCCGGGGCTGGTGGGTTTGAACCCAGTCTAGGCCTGCTAAACAACAGTGACGACTACAACAAAAAAATAGCGGGGCATTGTGGTGGGCGCCTGTAGTCCCAACCACTTGGGAGGCTGAGGCAAGAGAACCACTTAAGCCCAAGAGTTTGAGGTTGCTGTGAGCTGTGACACCATGGCACTCTACCAAGGGTGACAAAGTGAGACTCTGTCTCAAAACAAACAAACAAACAAAAACCTTTGCAAGTCCTTCAGTTTCAAATTTCTTGCTTTTAACAATGTTTAAAGAGAATCTAATTAGGTTATTAGTTGATAGATTACTAAAATAATTTTTAAAAATAGGTTACTGTGTTTAGGTATATAACTTCTAATGAGCTCACAGAATTGAGTGACATTATTCCAACAGAACTCCCAACTCTCATGAAAATAGAAATATCTTTATGCTGAATTCTGTCTTATTGTAACAATAAGTAATGTTTACCCACAGGTGTAATAACTAATTAGAAATAAATTTATCTCATTAGGAGAGCTTTAATATTTTTACTTTTTGGTAGTAATTGTTTAAATCTAGATTAATGTATATGTAATTGTAATAACATACATTCCTGGTTTTCTAACTGTCCTTATATACAACTACCTGCCCTTTTGCCCCAGTAAGTATGGGAGAGAAGAGATTTTTTTCCTTGTCCATCACTAGGTTCATGGCTAGGACTCCTATAACAAAAGATGAACAGGAGAAAAGCATGTACATTTGTTTACAATTAATTTTACATGACATAGTTGCCTTTAGAAATGGCCCAAAGAAACCTCTGTAATTTTATGCTAGATTTCATGAAAAGTGGACAGCCAGACAGAAATATTGGTTGGAATATAATGTAATAGTAATAAACTGAAGGGCACTTAGCAAGGCCTGTTTGTTCACATACTCCTTGATGACTCTGTGAGGATAAAGAGATTTCTTTCCTCTGGGTAAAGGGATGATATTTCTGGACTGAAAGTGTTATAACTTAATTTTAGAGGCAGATCAGAGAAGGCTTTTATGGCTCTGCTGTTTCCTCAAATGCTAAGGTGCCATATTTTGAGGTAGAGTGCCCTGAACCTTATCAGAAGACACGAAGAAAATTTAAATTTGTCATAATATGATTTTGATTTTAATCATAGGACCCATTATCCTTAAGGAGCACTAATAGATGGTAAGAATTTGCAGAAGCTAGTTTGAATAGACATATTTTGAGTTATGATTTATACTACTTCTGAACATTGTAATTAACCCTAATTTTAAGTAAAGCTAATTTTATATTCTACTGTAGAAATTTATTCATGCTTGCAAAAATAAACACCTTATTTAAAAAAAGATAAACTTAAGCAGTTAAATATTTTATCAGATTATTGCAAGCTTTTAAACATTTTTACTGTCATACAGTTCATAAGAATGTCAGTTCTCTGGATTTGGATGCTTTTAGGAAGCATACAAAACAAAATTTCATGAATTCAGTGTTTTAGAAGACATTTTAGAGAAATTTCCTATTTGAACCTTTTGAAGAAATATCCAGCTCAGAGTCAATAGACTTTTTTTTTTAGTTTTTAGTAGAGATGGGGTCTTGCTCTTGCTCAGGCTGGTTTTAAACTCCTGAGCTCAACTGATCCTCTTGCCTCAGCCTCTCTGAGTGCTAGGGTTACAGGCATAGGCCATCGTGCCCAGCTGACAGCAAATCAGAAAACTGTTGGAAAGTTATTTATTTATAAAACTTATTTTTCTTAAAAACTAAACATTTCAAACTTATTTTTTAAATATTCTGGTTTTATAGCTGTTAGAAGCACAACCATACTTTATGTTTTATGGTATACGTTATAAATAGCTACAGAGGCATTTAGCCAGTAGTATTAGAAGCATTGGAACACTGTGAGAAAAACCAGAATAAATTCACTCGGTCTTGGCAAAGTATGCAATATTTGTGTATCTCTGTGTGTGTGTGTGCGTTTAAAACAACCTACTGAAAATGGAATTTAGAACAGTGACTTTAGTCTTTTAGAGAAAATTGCTCAGCAACCCTTTTAAAAACATATTTAAAATATATATTGAGACAAATCTTAACTGTTAAAGAATTTGCCCCTTTAAATATGTAGCATATTTTATATTTTAATAAATAAAATATTTTTACTGTTTTGAGAATTAAATAGCTATGTCAAGACATTTTCTACCCATCTCTATAAATCTGAATTTGAAGACTCCCTCAAATGAAATAAATAATTTATATTTCCCTTTTAAATTATAAGACAATTTACAAGAAAAAGTCATCTCAAATGCAGGTTGGAAGAAAATTTGTGCTCTGGTATTAATTTAATCTCTTTTGGTCTGGGAACATCTGTATTTTGGGATATTCAGAAAGGAATTTCAAATACGTGTATCCTTATTTTGAGAAATTTCTACAAGGTTACATCATCTTTTGTGGAAGTAAAAATTTGTTCCAGCGCTCCAGCAAATAGAATTTGGCAAAATATGTGTGCAAATCCTTTACTGTTTTGAAAAAGTTTCTATTTCTGTAATTGACCATCTGTTAAGTTTTGACAAGCCATCTCTGTCTTTTCAAGTATTAAAAAGAAATAAACAATTTACTACATTTTGTTAATGGAAAAGCTAATAATTTTGGCTAGATCAGAGAAATGGAATTTTAAGTGTTTAAAAGGTAAACATTCAGTTTTGTGCCCTAAAAAGACAGTTTAGTTAGGTGAACTCCTAAAGTCCAGTTAAAGTAATATAAATGATAATGTATGCAACTAAACAATAATTTCTTTAGAATGGCAGAAAAAGCTTTTTTGATTCTGGTGGGCAAGTGGTTTTTATTTTAGTAATGATTTCCTACAATATTGTATTTAAGATTCATAAATGTAATATCCTTACAATATGAATTTATGCTTAAGATTTTATTTTACCCATATTACTAAGGAGCAAATTAATATTAAAGTATAATATTTTTATTATATATATATGTATAAAAGAAATAGTTTTGAATGATTTCTGTTTTCTTTTGTTTTGTTCTTAAGATCTTGCTGTGTTATCTGGCTAATCTCAGACTCCTGGGCTTCAGGGATAGTGACATCTTACTCTCCCAAGTACCTGGGATTAGCTCAGTTTTTTATTTAATTGGCATAGATTTTACCAAAACTACCCTCTCTCTAATGGGTTGAACAGTGGTTCACAGACTGAGGTAAATGAAATGTATGGGTCTATATTGTTAAGTGCATAATTACCTCGCCAAGAAACAAAGGGACTGGGTAAATTCCCAGTCTAGATGATTAGTCTGTGTTAATCAGAGAGCATTTAGAAAGGAATTATTGGAAAATTTGGCCCCTGCCACTTTGGGCCCTGAATTAATTTTCAAAAAAACACATAGTGGTTTTATATTAACTAATTGGAAAGTTGATTGTTATACGCTATGTTGATTTGAAGCACAAGGTAGTCACAAAATTATATTACTGACATTTTTTTTCAGTGATTTTATAGCAGTCTCTGAAACTTTCATAATGGTATTATCTGTTTACTTGAACATGCCTTCCTTACTCACATATTAGAAATATAGTCATACAGTGTGAGGATGTTATTCTCTTGCTCAGAGCATTCCAGTGATTTTTTTTTTTTTTTTTTTAGACAAGAGTCTCATTTTGTCGCCCTTGTAGAGTGCTGTAACGTCACAGCTCACGGCAACCTCCAGCTCTTAGGCTTAGGCGATTCTCTAGCCTCAGCCTCCCGAGTAGGTGGGACTACAGGCACCCGCCACAATGCCCGGCAAGCTGCCATCCTCGGTATATGGGGCCCATGCCCTACTCACTGAGCCACAGACACCGCCCATTCCAGTGATATTTTTAAAAAGCATATTAAAATAATAATAAAAAATTTTTATTCATTAAAAGAGAAAAATGCAGAAATGTTATTCAAATTAAATGTACAACTTTGCTCTCAGGGCCTGTCATTAATGTGAAAAAGTAGATATTAGGGGCTAGTTTTTAATGGAAAAATGGAACACATGTAAAGTTATTTGAAGAAAGCATTCTTTTTTTTTTTTTTTTTTTTTTTGCAGTTTTTGGCCAGGGCTGGGCTTGAACCTGCCACCTCTGGCATATTGGGCCAGCACCCCACTCTTTTGAGCGACAGGCACTGCACCAAAAGCATTCTTTTCTTTTTCTTTTTCCTAACACTAAATTGTGTTTTGCAGGAAAAAGCATTGTGTAACTGAGTTGACATTTTCAGTTATATTTGTACAAAAGATAAATGACCTTCAAATGATTTTTCCTATTAAAGTAAATAGTATAACTTAAAGTACTGAATGCTGAAAGAAAATTGATTTCTGGTGATTTAATTTAATGCAGGAATAAAACTTCCAGGTCCTAAAAGAATGGACCTTTATTACAGTGTAATGGTCACCACTGAATTTTTAACAGTGTTGCGACCGTGTCAATTCAGAGCTAAATTCTTAGGCTAACTGAAAGGTCTATGATAGTAGAATTGAAGACAGAGTAACATTGTTTAAGGATGGGATCCAGATGAATAAAGTGTTATAAATGAATGTAGTTTTTGAACTGGGAAGAGTTTTAGTTCTTCATTTATTACTATTATTTTTTAGAGATAGGGTCTTGCTTTGTTACTCAAGCTAGAGTACACTGGTACAATTATAGCTCACTGTACCCTCGAACTCCTGGGCTCAAGCAATCCTCCTGGGCTTAGCCTCCCGAATAGCTAGGCCTACAGGCACATACCATCATGCCTGGCTAATTTCTTTCTTTCTTTCTTTTTTTAATTTTTGGAGATGAGGTCTTACTGTGTTGCCCAAGCTGGTCTCAAATTCCTGGCCTCAAGCACTCCTCCCACCCATACCTCCCAAAGTGCTGGGGTTACAGGCACGAGCTGTCACACCCAGCAGAAGTAATCTTACTGTATTTTGAGGAGATATTTACATGAAAGTCAAATTAAGTGAAATAACTTTCCATATATCAGTAGAATTCATTTTTCGGTGTAGTGAGTATAACATAACCACAATTAAGATGACAGGTTTGTCTTTTTTTAACTTACAATCAACATTGGCTTTATCTGCTAAGCCTCAAACCTTCTACTGCAGCTGTTCTCAACCATAGTGACCCACAGGAACTGTATTAAAGGGCCATGGCATTAGGAAGGTTGAGAACCACTGCTCTAAGTGAGATATTTTTCTGCTAATATAAGCAGTGTATATTAAAACTTAAAAAATTTAAACTATTAAAATCAAAATATTTTCCCTTTCAGATTGACAAAGAATAGAAAGGTTGATACTGGCAGAGATATAGATAAGTATAAATCATGCAACTTTTTTAGAGGGTAGTTTGACATCATTTATCAAAATGTAAAAGTCATCTAGTAATTCCACATCTAGAAATTAATCTTACAGAGATATTCCCACAAGTGTACAAAGATAATAGCTATAGAATTTTTGTTTAAATAATGTTTGTAGGCTGGGTATGGTGGCTCACACCTGTAATCCTAGCACTCTGGGAAGCCAAGGTGGGTGGATTGCTTGACCTCACAAGTTTGAGACTAGCCTGAGCAAGACCCTGTCTCTATTAAAATATACCTAGAGGTGGAATTGTTACATCATATGGTAAACCTATCTTTAACTTTTTTTTTTTTTTTTGCAGTTTTTTTGGCCGGGGCTGGGTTTGAACCTGCCACCTCTGGTATATAGGGGCACCACCTGTGTCTCAAAGGAGTAGAGCGCTGGCCCCATATACCCTACCGCTGCCCCCCTATCTTTAACTTTTTTAGGAACCATCAGACTATTCTCAAAGAATTGAAAGTGGGCTCAGTGCCTGTGGTTCAAGTGGCTGAAGCACCAGCCACATACACCTGAGCTGGTGGGTTTGAATCCAGCCTGGGCCCGCCAAACAATGATGGCTGCAACCAAAAAATAGCTGGGTGTTGTGTCAGGTGCCTGCAGTACCAGCTACTTGGGAGGAAGAGGCAGGAGAATTGATTGAGCCCAGGAGTTGGAGGTTGCTGTGAGCTGTGATACCACAGCACTCTACCCAGGGTGACAGCTTGATGCTCTGTCTCAAAAAATAAATAAATAAAAGTGAGGAATCATAGATTTTTGCACACCAATGTTTATTGATAATAGCCAAAAGGTAGCAGCAACCCAAATGTCCATTAGCAGATAAATATGTGATACATACAGATCATAGAACATTATTCAGCCTTAAGAAAGGATGAAATTCTGGGTGGCACCTGTGGCTCAAAGTAGTAGGGTGCTGGCCCTGTATGCTGGAGGTGGCAGGTTCAAACCCAGCCCTGGCCAAAAACCACAAAAAAAAAAAAAAAAAAAAGAAATTCTGATACTTGCTATAACAAGAATGAATCTTGAAAACGTTACACTAAATGAAATAAGCCAGCCAAATATGATTCTTATTATAGGAAGTACCTAGATTAGGAAAATCCATATAGACAGACGCTAAATAGAGGTTACCAAGGGCTGGGGTTAGAGGGAGTGACTGGGATTTATTGTCCAGTGAGTATAGTGTTTCTGTTTGGGATAATAAAAAACTTCTGGAAATGGAGAGTAGTAATGGTTGTACAACCTCGTACCACGAATTGTACACTTAAAAACAGTTAAAGCTCAGCGCCTGTGGCCCAGGCAGCTAAGGCGCCAGCCACATACACCAGAGCTGGCAGGTTCAAATCCAGCCTGGGCCCAACAAACAATGACAGCTGCAACCAAAAAATAGCCAGGCGTTGTAGCAGTCGCCTGTAATCTCAGCTACTTGGGAGGCAGAGGCTAGAGAATCACCTGAGCCCAGGAGTTGGAGGTTGCTGTGAGCTGTGATGCCATAGCACTCTACCCAGGATGACAGCTTGAGGCTCTGTCTCAAAAAAAAAAAAATGGTTAAAATGTTAAGTTTTATGTCATATATATTTACCATAATTTAAAAAGTTAAAGTGGTTAATTTTATGTTATTTTATGTATTTTACCATAGTATTTTAAAATGAGGTAGTGCTATATTGGATTGACTTGAAAAGATGCCAGAAATATTTTCAGGGGGAAGTTTATATGTATATGGAGCTAGGAGATTGGAGGGTGGGTAGACTACTTTTTTTTTTATTAAATCATAGCTGTGTACATTAATGCAATCATGGGGTACAATGTGCTGGTTTTATATACAATTTGAAATATTTTTTTCAAACTGGTTAACATAGCCTTCACCACAGCATTTTCTTAGTTATTGTGTTAAGATATTTATATTCTACACTTAGTACATTTCACATGTACCCTGTAAGATGCACTATAGGTGTGGTCCCACCAATTGCCCTCCCTCCACCCATCTCTTCCTTGCCCCCCCCCCCTTAGACTACTTTTTTAAAGAAAAATTCTCTTTGCTTTTATACAGAGGAAAAAAATGTGAAGAGTCTAAATTCATGGCTTGGTGCCTGTGGCTCAAGTGGCTAAGGCGCCAGCCACATACACCTAAGGTGGCGGGTTCGAATCTAGCCCGTGCCCGCCAAACAACAATGACGGCTGCAACCAAAAAAATAGCCAGGTGTTGTGGTGGGCGCCTATAGTCCCAGCTACTTGGGAGGCTAGGACAGGAGACTTGCTTGAGCCCAGGAGTTGGAGGTTGCCGTGAGCTATGATGCCACAGCACTCTACCCAGGAGGATAGCTTGAGGCTCTGTCTCAAAAAAAAAAAAAAAAAAAGAAAAAGAGTCTATATTTATATTTGTTAATATTATTTATCTAATATTGTTCATTGTATATGAAACTAGGGAAGTCACTTCATATACTTTTATATTGTTTGACATTTTTATGGTAAACATTTCTTTTTAAAAAACAGCGTTATTGAGATATAATTCACATACTGTACAATTCACCCATTTAAAGCATACAATTCATTGTATTTTAGTATATTCAGAGAATTGTACAACCATCATCACACTCAATTTTACAACATTTTTATTACCCTAAAGAATATTTTCATCACTCCAGAGTGAGTGGTACATTGATATAGTAGGTTAGTTCTACCAGGAACTTAGTCAGCATTGGGAGAAATAAGTTCCTAATATATTTATCAGCTATAATCTTTACAACAATTAATATTCTTTGATTTTTTTCTATTTATGTCACATTGAGTGACACTCAGCTAGTCTTGATAATTTGAGATCACCAGTCAAACAATTTCAGTAAAACAGGAAAAATTTTGGATTTGTTTCAAGAAGTCTTTTGGATTCATTTATTCATTCACCATATATATATATATTTATTGAGTATCTACTATGTGCCAGGCATTAGAGGCTCTGCAGATACAGTACTGAGTAGAAACAGGCAGAATTTTTATGTAGTCAAATGAAAGTGGCTTACCTTACTCAAACAACAAAACAACATATTAATGTAAAACTATTACTATGATAAAAGCTACAGAAGAAAGCTATATGGTATCATAAAGGCATGTTAGGGGCAACTGTCTGCATCCAGGTGCTTAGAGGTGGCCAGGCTATAAGTGCTTATCAACTCTTAGATTCTTAGAGAGCTATGAGAATCCGAGGACACTACTTCTTTTTAGTTAGTATTTTTTTTTTTTTAAGACAAAGTGCCCTTTTTAAGGCTAAAGTGCCCTTGCATACTTACAGCAGCCACAAACTCCTGAGCTCAAGTGATGCTTGTGGCTCAGCCTTCCAAGTACCTGGGACTACAGGCACCTGCCATAACACCCAGCTAGTTTCCTATTTTTAGCAGAGATGGGGTCTTGCTCTTGCTCAGGCTTGTCTTGAACTGAACTCAAGCAATCTGCCAGCGTCAGCTTTCCAGAGTGCTAGGATTGTAGGTGTGAGCCACTGTCCCTAGCTCCCAAGACAGTTCTGAGAGTTTTAACTGTCAATACTCTTCACCTTCCTAATAACTAGTAGCATCCAGCAGGTGCTTCGATCCGGTTACATATCATAGGTGCCACAGGCTCAATTACCTTCATGAACAACATCTTATTTCCATCATCGAAGAAAATATTAAGAGTATCTATAGACAAAGATACTTCACTTTTGAAAGAAAAGTGCCGGCTGGACATCAGTCCTTTGAAGAAATAGGCAAAAGGTGATTCCCACCAGGATAGGCCTGTTCTAATTCCTGCAGTGGGGACAGATGACCTGCTATGGGTGACCCAGGCTATGGTAGATAACTCTGGAGAGGAAGACTGTGGTGCTAAAACAGCTGTAGGGCTACACATGCAGGGCAACATTCCTGAAGATGTTCCATCATTCAGGAAATGGAAAAAGGCTAGAATAAAGGTACATATCTATGCTTTTTCTTGAAACAGAGTATCAAGCTATTGCCCTGGATAAAGTGCTATGGTGTCATAGCTCACAGCAACTTCCAACTCTTGGGCTCCAGCACTAATCTTGCCTCAGTTTTCCTTTTTTTATGGCCGGGGCTGGGTTTGAACCCGCCACCTCCAGGATATGGGGCCAGGGTCCTACTCCTTTGAGCCACAGGTGCCACCCTTTTTTTCTTTTTTGAGACAGAGTCTTACTATGTGGCCCTTGGTATAGTGTTATGTTGTGGCATCGTAGCTCACAGCAACCTCTAGCTCTTGGGCTTAGGCGATTCTCTTGCCTCAGCCTCCCAAGTAGCTGGGACTACAGGTGCCCACCACAACACCTGGCTATTTTTTGGTTGTAATTTTCATTGTTGTTTGGCAGGTCTGAGCTGGATTCAAACCTACCAGCTCCAGTGTATGTGGCTGGCACCCTATCTGCTGAGCCACAGGTGCTGAGCCCAGTTTTTCTAGTTTAGTAGAAACAGGGTCTTGCTTTTGCTCAGGCTATTCTCGAATACATAAGCTCAAGCTATCCACACACCTCAGCCTCCCAGAGTGCTAGGATTGCAGGCATGAGCCGCTGCACCCAGCCAGTATATATCTATTCTTCAGGGAATCTAGAGGCACAGAAACTATTACTCAGGCATTCTACAGAGGAACATACTCTTGAACTTGTTGATGATTACTTGGATAGCAAGATTGGGCACAAAGTTGAGAGTGAGAGTTAATGAAAGATTGCAGACAGCTTTGGATGTCCAACCAACAATATTCTGTTTCTGACAGACGTTGCTCTAAAGGCAAGTGTTGCTGAGGAAAGAGATGTGCACATTGGTGTGGTGGTGAGACATGGCAATGTGAGAAGACTGTAGTTTCATCATATCCTTCAGCACACTGTACCTACCCTCTTTAACTGTGAAGATTTTTAAGGAAGACCAAATTGTTCTTCAGAGTTTTCCCTGTAGTTTAGTTTCATTTTAACAGTAAAAGTAACTTACTTTAAAACTACATCTAAAAACAGATGCAAGGACACTCTACCCTGAGCACAACAAAAATCCTTCAGTACATGGAGGGATTGCTTTTAGGACTGTTAGTAGGTATCAAAATCCTTACATACTCAATTCCCACACTTGGCCCTGTGGCAACTACATAGAACAGTAGTTCTCAACCTTCCTAATGCCTTGGCCCTTTAATACAGTTCCTGTGGGTCATGACCCACAAGTTGAGAACCACTGATCTAGGAAAAGTCAGCATTCTGTATATGCAGATTTTGCATGCCAGATTTCCACATATAAATGGACTCACTTATATAGTGGACTGTGTACATCTATATACGTATGCAAGTGTATATATGTGTGTATATGTTCAGATTATATCCCACAGGTACATAAGTGGAAAAAATATCTTGAAGTAGAAGTTAATTTTAAAATCTATTCCCTGGGCTTGGCGCCTGTAAGTCAGTGGTTAGGGCACCAGCCACATACACTGGGGCTGATGAATTCGAACCCAGCCAGGGCCTGTTAAACAATAATGACAACTACAACAACAACCGAAGTAGCTGGGCGTTGTGGCAGGTGCCTGTAGTCCAGCTACTTGGGAGGCTGAGACAAGAGAATCACTTCAGCCCAAGAGTTTGAGGTTGCTGTGAACTGTGATGACATGGCACTCTACTGAGGGTGACATAGTAAGACTGTCTCAAAAAAAAAAAATCTATTACCTGTACATGTTGAAATTATTTAAAACTGTTATCACTAACTCTTATTGAGGGCATAGTGTAGTCAGTAGAAGAAAGTAGTAACATACATATCAAATGTGTCATGTTTGTGAGCTTAGGTGCCAAAGTGGAAAGCTACTTTTGAAAAGTTATTCAGAAGCCTTGCTATTTTAAAAACTGGAAATATTTCAAACAATTACTTTTAATTGTAATTAATTGCACCTATTTACTTGTGAGGAAATAGAGAACTGCAATAGCTATAGTACACTATAGTAGAACCTCTATAAGTTGGCCATCAATGGAACTGTAACAAACTGGCCAACATAAGGAAGTAGGCCTACCATACTGATAGATACATGTGGTGCATGTTGGGTCTATGGAAATTAGACCAACTTAAGGAGGTGGTCAATGTAGGGAGTTGGTCGACTATGAAAGTTTTGCTGTATTTCCCTACCATTATACAAAAGCAAAGGTATTATTTGCTTATACTCGAAAAGAGCAGAATTTGGAAAGAAAATTTCAGTCTTGAACAATTGAGTATATGTCAAGAAAAAAACCTAAGAATAATTTGGTAACCCTAGCAAAAAATTTCCTTACTGGCTCAGCACCTGTAGCACAGTGGTTATGGTGCCGGCCACATACACTGAGGCTGGCAGGTTTGAACCCAGCCCTGCCCAGCTAAGCAGTAATAACAACTGCAGCAGAAAAATAGCCAAGTGTTGTGGCTGGTGCCTGTAGTCCCAGCTATTTGGAAGACTGAAGCAAGAGAATTGCTTAAGCCCAAGAGTTTGAGGTTGCTGTGAGCTGTGACACCACCGCACTTTTTCGTGGGTGACATAGTGAGACTCTGTCTCAAAAAAAAAGAAAGAAAAAAATTATCTTACTAATGGAATGGTACATTGATGTAATAGCTAAAATAGAGATGTGACTCTTTTTTTTTTTTTTTTTGAGACGGAGCCTCAAGCTATCCCCCTGGGTAGAGTGCCATGGCATCACAGCTCATAGCAACCTCCAACTCCTGGGCTCAAGTGAGTCTCTGGCCTCTACCTCCCAAGTAACTGGGACCACAGGTGCCTGCCA
>CAUYQV010172623.1:0-14346 GCA_963574575.1 Galagoides demidoff | reverse complement strand
GAGCCCCCACTTCTTGATAGATATGGAAACTGCTGTGGGGGAAAACGCTGATTATTTGCCTGCTCTTTGCAGCCTCAGGCCATCTGGAGACAGTAACTTAATCTTGCAAAACCACAACCTGGAGGTCCTTGAGACATCCCGATGACGTGCCTCTACACCCCAGCCTCCTGGCCAACTTCTGAGCACAGGAATTTTGCCTCCTTTGTGCCAGGTCACAGGTCATAATGGACTTCTGCCTTAGTTCCTCCTGAATTGTGCCAGACAAGATCTGTATATGCTCTTCCAGAAACAGCAGAGGCTTTTCACCTATATATGATTCTCTCAGTTGATGCAGAAAAAGCTTTTGATAATATCCAGCATTCTTTCATGATCAGAACACTAAAGAAAACAAGCTTACATGAGACATTTCTTAAACTGATAGAGGCCATCTACAGCAAACCCACAGCCAATAATATTCAATGGAGTAAAACTGAAAACATTTCCATTCAGATATAGAAATAGACAAGGATGTCAATTGTCACCATTGCTATTCAACATAGTACTGGAAGTCCTAGCCATCTCAATCAGGCAAGAGAGGGGGATCAAGGGTATTCAAATGGGGTCAAAGAAGATCAAATTCTCACTCTTCATGCATGACGTGATCTTATCCCTGAAAAATCCCAGGGACTCAACTACAAAGCTCTTAGAACTGATCAAGGAATACAGCAGTGTCTCAGGATACAAAATCAATACTTACAACAGTAGCTTTTATATATACCAATAATAGTCAAGATGAAAATATAGTCAAGGACTCTATTCCTTTTACAGTAGTTCCAAAGAAGATGAAATACCTGGGAATTTATCTAACAAAGGATATGAAAGATCTCTATAAAAAGAATTACAAAGCCCTGAGAAAGGAAATAGTAGAAGATGTTAACAAATGGAAAAACATACCATGCTCATGGCTGGGTAGAATCAACATTGCTAAAATGTCCATACTACCCAAAGCAATCTACAGATTTAATATAATGCCTATCAAAGCACCTATTAAATGTCACATTTTAAAGAACTTGAAAAAATAATACTTCCTTTTATATAAAATCAGAAAAAAACCTTGAATAGCCAATACATTTTTTAGAAATAAAAACAAATGTGGAGGCATCACATTACCAGACTTCAGATTATACTACAAATCTATAGTGATCAAAACCGCATGGTACTGGCACAAAGATAGAGATGTAGATATATGGAATAAAATAGAGATTTAAGATGAACCCAACCACATATTACCATTTTATCTTTCATAAGCCTAACAAAACATACATTGGGGAAAAGATTCCCTATCTAATGAAAGGTGCTAGGAGAACTGGCTGGTGACCTGTAGAAGACTGAAACTGGACCCACACCTTTCACCATTAACAAAAATTGATTCTCATTAGATAAGAGATTTAAATTTAAGACATGAAAGTATAAAAATACTAGAAGCGAGTACAGATAAAATCCTTGTAGATATTGGCCTGGGAAAATATTTTATGAGGAGGACCCCAACCTCTGACAATTGAAGCAACACCAAAATATATTACTGGGATATGATCAAGCTAAAAAACTTCTGCAAGCGAAGGGCACTGCAAGTGATGCACAGACAGCCTTCAGAATGGGAGAACATTTTTGCAAGGTATGATTCTAACTAAGGTCTGATAACTAGAATGCACATAGAACTCATATTAATCAATAAGAAAAGAACAAACAACCCCATTTCTCTGGGCAAGAGACTTGAACAGAAACGTCTCTGAAGATGACGGGCAAATGGCCAACAAACATACCAAAAATGCTAATCATCTTTAATCATCAAAGAAATGCAAATCAAAACCACTTTGAGATATCACCTGACTCCAGTAAGATTCACCCACATCACAATATCCCAACTACAGATGTTTATACTGCTGGTAGGATTGCACACTAATACAGCCTTTTTGAAAGTATGGAAAATTCTCAAGGAACAAAAGTTGACCTACCATTTGATCCTGCAATTCCATTACTGGATATCTACCTATACGAACAAAAATCATTTTACAACAAAGACATTTCCACCAGAATGTTTATTGCAGCCCAATTTATAATTGCCAAGTCATGGAAGCAGCCCAAATGCTCATATACCCATGAATGGATTAATAAATTGTGGTATACGTATACTGTGGAATACTACTCAGCCATAAAAAATATGGAGACTTTACATCTTTTATGTTTACCTGGATGGAGCTGGAACATATTCTTCTTAGTAAAGTATCTTTATTTTATGGAATAAAACTATAAATCAATAAGAGGAAGAACCTTGGAAAATATTCAAACACGTGGAAATAAAGACAAAAAAATAATGCTCCTGAATGACCAGTGGTTCAATGAAGAAATTAAGAAAATTTAAAAATTTCCTGAACAAATGGAAATATACATATCAAAATTCATGAGATATGGCAAAAATGGTAGTAAGAGGAAAGTTCAGAGCAATAATGCTTACATCAAAAAAGTAGAAAGACTTTAAATTAATAGCCCAATTACATACTTTGAAGAACTAGAAAAGCAAGAACAATCCAACCTCCAAATTAGTACAAAGAAATACTAAAGATCAGAAAAAGGAAATGAAATACAGACAAAAAAAATAGAAGATCAATAAAACAAAAAGATGGTTTTTTGTAAAGATAAGCAAAATTGGCTAACAAAGAAAAAGAGATAAGACCCAAATAAAATAAATCAAAAACAAAAAAGGATATATCTGAGAGTTAGAAATACAAAGAATCATTGTAGACTGTTATGAACAACTATATACCAACAAATTAGAAAACCTAGAATAAATTCCTATACATATACAACCTGCCACGATTGAACAATGAAGAAATAGAAAAGCTCAACAAACCAACAGCCAGCAATAATTGCTAGTAAGTCTCTCATCAAAGAAAACCCAATGACCTAATATATTCATGACTGAATTCTACCAAGCATTTAAAGAATTAATACCAATTATACTCAAACTCTTCAAAACAATTAAAGGAGAAGGAATACTTTCAAACTCATTCTACAAAGCTGGCATCACCTTGATACAAAAACCACACCAGGATACATCAAAAAGAAGAAAACTACCAGCCAGTATCCCTGATGAACACAGGGGTAAAAATGCTCAACAAATAGAAAACTGAGTGCTACTAACCAAGTGCATACAAAAAAGATCATTCATCATGATCAAGTGGGATTGATGCCAGGAATGCAAGGATGGTTCAACATGTGCAATTCAATAAATGTAATACACCACTTTAACAGAAAAACATATAATTATTTCAACAGGTGGTTAGAAAATTATTTGATGAAATTAACATTTCTTTATGATACAAACCATCATCAAAATGGGGATAGAAAGGACATACCTCAAAGTAATAAAAACCAACTATGACAAACCCACGGCTAATATTATGCTGAGTGGGGAAAAATTGTAGGCCTTTTCTCTAAAGACTGTAACAAGAAAAAGATGCCCACTTTTTCCTCTATTATTCAATAAAACACTGGAAGTCCTGGCCAGAGAAAGAAATGAAACATCCACACTAGAAAGGAAGAAGTAAATCAACCATGTTCACAGCATGTTCACAGACAATATGATCTCATACCCAGAAAAAGCTAAAGACTTCACACATACACACACACACACACACACATAAACCTGTTAGAATTGATTAAAAAAATTTAGTGAAGTTGCAAGATAAACTGTCAACATGCAAAAGTCAGTATCATTTGTATACACCAAAAGCACACAATTTGAGAAAAAAATCAAGAAAGTAATGCCTATTATAATAATTATAAAAAATATAAAATACCTAGGAATAAATCTAATCAAAGAAGTTCTTAAACTGTAATGAAAGAAACAGACAAGGACACAAAACATAGAAATATATTGCATGTTCATGGATTGGAAGAATCAATACATTTCAAATGACACTAATACCCAAAGCAACATGTAGTCCCTACAAAAATAGTGCAATCCCTATCAAAATACCAATGGAATTCTTCATATAGAAAAAATATTCCTAAAATTTATAGGGAATCAAAGACAACTCCACAGAGCCAAAGTAATCTGAGCAAAAAGAATAAAACTGGACAAAATCACACTACCTGACTTCCAAATTATTACAAAGTTAAAGTAACCAAAAAGCATGGTATAGGGATAAAACAGACACAGGGACCAATGAAACAGAACAGAGAACCTGGGTGTAAATCTACACATATGCAACTAACTCATCTTCAAAAAAGAAACCAAGAAATTACAATGGAGAAAGGACAGTCTTTTCAATAAACGGTGCTGGATAACTATAGGCAGAAGAATTAAACTAGACTCTAACTCTAGTTAGCACAGGCAACCAAAGCAATAGTAATCAGAATACATTAAGCTAAAAACCTGAGCACAACAAAGCAAACAACTAAAAAAGTGAATAGACAAACCACAGAATGACAGAAAACATTTGCAAAGGGTCCATCTAATAAGAGATTAATAACTAGGATATGCAAATAGCTCAAACAATTCAATAGGAAAAAAAATCAAATAATCCAATTAAAAGATGGGCAAAAGATCTGAACATTGTTCTAAAGAAAACATACAAACGGGCCCCAGACATATTAAAAAAAATGTCCAACATCAGTAATTACCAGAGAAATCCAAAGCAAGACAACAATGCAATATCGTATCATCACAGTTAAATGGCTTGTGTCAAAAAAGACAGGCAAAAGCAAATGATAGTGAGGATATGGAGAAAGGAGAATTCTTTTTTTTTTTTTTTTTTTTTTGATACAGAGCCTCAAGTTGTCCCCAGGCGTAGAGTGCTATGGCCTCACAGTTCACAGCAACCTCCAACTCCTGGGCTCCAGCGAGTCTCCTGCCTCTACCTCCCAAGTAGCTGGGACCACCGGTGCCCGCCACAATACCCGGCCATTTTTTGGTTGCAGTCGTCATTGTTGTTTGGCAGCCTGGGCTGGATTCGAACCCACCACCTTAGGTGTATGTGGCTGGCGCCTTAGCCACTTGAGCCACAGGCGCCAAGCTGAGAAAAGAGAATTCTTATGCACTGTTGATGGAAATTATTTTAATATATCCACTACAAAGAACAGTATGGAAATTCCTGAAAAGTCTATAAATGAAACTCCCATATGATTCATCAGTACCACCATTAAGTACATATCCAAGAGAAAGAAAATAAATACATTAAAGAGGCATCTGCATTCCCATGTTTATTGCAGCACTATTCACAACAGCCAAAATACAGAATCGACCTAACTTCCCTTCAGTGGATGAGTGGATTGAGAAAATCTGGTATTTATACACACAGTGGAATGTCATTAAGCCATGAAAGAGAATAAAATCCTATCATACACAGCAACATGGATGGAACTGGATGCCATATATTAAGTGAAATAAATTAAGCACAGAAAGAAAACTATTACACATTTTCACTTATATGTGGGAGCTTAAAAAAAATGAAAAAAGTAGATCTTATGAAAATGGGAGTCTATATTGGCAGATATGAAAGGCTATGGAATGGGGGGGGAAGTAGGAGGACAAGGGGCAAAAAAGGATATAAATGTATTTACTACAATTGATGTGCTCACTTAAAATGGTAAAGAAGTAAATGATATATGTATATTTTATCTCAATAAAAATTATTTTAGGGCAGTGCCTGTGGCTCAGTGGGTGGGGCTCCGGCCCCATATACCAAGGGTGGCAGGTTGTCAGGTTTGAACCCAGCCCTGGCCAAACTGCAACAAAAAATAGCCAGGCATTGTGGCGGGCGCCTGTGGTACCAGCTACTCAGGAGTCTGAGGTAAGAGAATCACCTAAGCCCAGGAGTTGGAGGTTTGCTGTGAGCTTTGTGACCCATGGCACTCTACCGAGGGCAATAAAGTGAGACTCTATCTGTACAAATAAATAAATAAAATAAAAAATTTTTTAAAGAGGAAGATAAAGTAATTATACCAGAAGTTTCACAGAAGTAATAGGATTCAACACCTTCAGTATTACCAAAAATGTACTAAACACATTTGCAAAAAAAAGTTCAAGAATTAACTAAAAACAGTTAATTAATTCCCTAAAACTTTTCATATGCTTCAAATATGTAAGAGGATAAAGAGCATGAAAACAGAGAGGATGTGTGAGGAAGATTACTTTAGAAAAGGCCCTCATCTAAGTTCTGCCTCTCCAAGGCTTGAGGATGAGATTCACAGCCCAAAACGCAGCATAGCCTATAACAGGATTTCTTGGGGAGCCTGAGGTTTGCTCCTTATAGCTGGAAAGAACTGTGGATCAAAGCCTAACTTGTAGTCTATAACAGCAAGGTAAAGAGCTTATATTGGGGAAATGTACTCTTTAAACAATGGATTCAGAGTCTGGTCTGTGATACCAGTAGGAATACTGGCCTACAGTTGTTTTTGTTTTGTTTTGTTTTGTTTTGTTTTGTTTTGGGGGGGGGGGGTTGGTGTTGTTGTTGTTTGTTTTTGAGACAGAGTCTCACTTTTCACTTTGTAGCCCTTGGTAGAGTGCTGTGGCATCACAACTCACTGCAACCTCACATTCTCGGATGTAAGCAATTCTCTTGCCTTAGCCTCCCAAATAGTTCTCAAGTTGTTTTCAAAAATATCCAAGAGAATGGCTATCTTGGTCTGTTTAGTGTAGGTGTGAAGAAATGTCTGAGGCTGGGTAATTTATAAAGAAAAATGGCCCAGGCAGTGCCTGTGGCTCAAAGGAGTAGGGCACTGGCTCCATATGCCAGAGGTGGTGGGTTCAAACTCAGCCCTGGCCAAAAACTGAAGGGAAAAAGAAAGGGCCTATTTGGCCCATATCTCTGCTGGCTGAAAGGTTCAAGAGTGAGCATATGATGAGTGCTTCAGTCTGCACCCACCCCTGATGGCTGGCACGTGCAGAGATCACAAGGCAGGAGAAGAAGCAAAGAGAGAGGGTGGGTTTCCAGGCCCTCGGACAACCAGTTCTCATGGGAACGAATGCAGTGAGAACTCAGTCACCCCCCATAACCAGACAGCATTAACCTACTCCACAGGGATACACACACACAGCCAAAACACTTCCCATTAGGCTCACCTCCAACACTGGAGATGATATTCCATATGAGATTAAAGGGGACAAACATCCAAACCATAAAAGTGGCCTGAAAGAGGAAGGAGACTCAAGTAAAAAGAAGCTATGTGGTATACCACTAGGGGCAATACAGAGAGGCCAGCCCACCAGGAAGCACTGGTCCAGGAAAGGGAATTCCTTAGAGGAGCTGGGAGAGAGACCAAACTTAGTCATGATAGTGTCCATCAGGAAAATAGCTTCCTGTATCTGTTTAGTTCAAAAAACTAAACACCATTATAAGGTAGCTCAAGACAAATAATACTTCTCTATTCTTAAACATCCCTATTCTCCAAACTCAACCTTATCAGTTAACAAACTACAGGGAGAGAAAAAGAAAGGACCATGCACAACTACCATCATCCTCCTTCCCCACTGAAAGGGTCTAGCACAAAGAATGTCCCAGCTGAGGGTTAGGTAAAGATTTAACTTTACATCAAATGTGGGAATTGGACATCACATAAAGCTGTATACATTGAATTACTTATCTGAGACTGTGTTTTACAACCTAAAGTGTACACAGACTAATAATTTTCACAAAGCCTGAAATAAATTTATACCCAGGGTAAGGGTTAAAGTACTTCCACTAAGTGGCTTTAAGGGTCACTTGGTCTCATAAGTCAAGTCGTTTTTATCATTCATATGTTTTATGGCTATGCCTAATTTTTCAAAATACTGGTATTCTGATACACTGTACTACATATGGTATTTAGTACTTACCTACAAAAGACAAGAAGCAGACCAATAGTAAGTGTTGATATCCTCTAAGACACTGAACAATACCTTCAAAATTTTGGTTAAAAAAAATAATTTAAACCTAGAACTCTAAGTCTAGCCAAATATTAACTCCATACAAGGCAAAATAAGCCCATTTTAGGTATAAAAATACTGAGATAATTTATCACCTGTACTTTTTTTAAAAATTACTCAAGGATACACCACACTAGGAAAATAGAGCAATTCATGAAGAACAATGTGAAGAATTACTAACAGGTTGGCCAAGTCTAAGCCAAGGAATGAGAAAAGGTGAAACTGTATTTAAATTAGGCTCTGGACTCATGCTCTTCAGATATTCTCTTCCCTTCTCTATGGTTCTAGTTACATTAGTCAAGTCTACAATAAATCGTATTTACTTAGACGTAATGCATTTAAATAGTGTTTATGGGATTAAATTTTAGTATTAACTTACAAAGAAAATATAATTAGGGTGACAGAACAAATGTAAATTTTATCAATTATGACAATATACATAACTCAGATCAAATCAGTGAAAATGTTCTAAATGCCTTCTTTTTTTACAGAAGGGAGTCGATATGTACCATCTACAGAAAATAATACTAAAAATATAAATGAAATTCAGCTATATGATATAACAACTATAAGAAAATTAAGATAGAAATATCAGTAAAATTTATTGTTTAGTGATGTTGAGAATTAATTTTATTCTTCACTGTAGCTTCTTGTAAGGCCACAGTTTGTCTATTATTTTGTACATACTACGTTATTCTAATATAACACTGAAAAAGCTTATACAATGCGTAAATATTTCATACACTTGTCCTATATTTTGGTAGCTTTTGCACACTAAAATTTCAATTTTACATTACTAATGTAAACTCTTACAAGCCATAAGGACTTTGTGAATAAATAAATCATTTCTAAACATGACATACTACCTGAAGAGAATGCTTATATCATCACAACCATAACCCCCTAAATCCTTACCTCTGATGTGTATCTACCTCAAATACCATAACCCATAAATTAATAGTGATGATAAAGGCACAGTAAAACACTAATCTGAAAATCATGAAATCATAATCAAAACCTTGGTATAAGTGTTTAGTCTTTATTTGAATACTTTATATACTACCAGATTCTAATGCATATCTTAGAGAAAAAAAATGTTAATGGTATTAGCAAAGTGAAGGTAATTATTTCAATTCATTAAAAAATCTATTTTCTTTTCAAATTATTATTATTAAAAGTTATTATAATTGTAAATATTTTCATTTTAAAATAAATGCCAGATATTTTAAAACTCTAAGGTAAAACTAACTTTAAGAAATTTCATTATCTTAAGTAGACTTTTATGCAATTCTTACAAATAAACCCCTCACAGATTTTATATAATTTTATTTAAGTTTTGATCTCTTTGACTAGTTACTTGAACGTCATTTTATTTAATTAGTATGGAAGATTATAACTATCAGTCTGATTACAAAGCAAAGATATTCAAGATGTAAGGAGAATCTTAAATGGAGCATAATTCTACTTCAATCTAATTACAGAAAACTAAGAAAAGTTTGAAATTATATTACAGAAAAGAAAATAAGAGATGAATTGGAAGTGATTCATCTTTGTGTACAGAAGTATTTTTAAGAAGAAAAGTAAGGTGAATAAACACAGCCATGAACTCATTGAAGTGGCTGGGAAGCTATTAATTGAGCTGTCTCCGCCACTAATAAGCATGTGCCTTGCTGCTAACATTTGAGTACTTCCACTGTCCATGTACAAATCAAGAAGCTTAGAATATATTACCACTGATTTCCTTTTCTAGTAAAATAATGATAGTGTATGTGTATACAGATCTAAAAGTCTCGGAGTTGAGTATGAATTAATGAAAAAGATAAATATCATACCTTCATATTATCTTTTGCCCTTGCTTTCTTTTTCTTTTGTTCCTTGGCTTCACAAGGACCTTTCTGAGTAGGACATTCTGGTGTATTTTCTTTTTCACCACTGTGAGCAACTGTAAGACAATACGATTTATTCTTAATATTTATACTGCTTACCAGTATAATTACAACCCAAAATATGGTAACCAAGCTCTTAATTATATGTATATTTTTAAGGATTAAAGTAATGATACTCATAACAAATGCTTTAAGCAGAGTCTCAAAATTTAGTTCTCAAAACTGCACGGTAAGATGAATACAAGGTTCATGGCTTGCCAGTTAGTGAGCACATCATGCTATATCCAAATTCTTATCATTAAGAGGTTTTGTGTGTTTATAAACAAAGTTAAAAAGGGAATAAGAAGAAATGACATATTTCCCAAGTTAAACTGCATAATGAAAATACTTTTTAAATAGAATATTATATTAATAAAATATCATCTATGCTTTTCAGAGTTGAGAAGAACAAAAAGGAAAAATGGAGTAACATACATGAATTCCACTATAGTTGTAACATTGGTCCCCCAACCCTCCTGGAAACAAGGAGTTGTCCAAATGGAACCATCGGAGAGGGGAAGTGTGACAACCAAAGTCTCTTTTTGTCATTTTTATTTCTTTCCCTATATAGTTCAGAAATATATTTAGGTACACATATTTCCACCTGTAACTCTAAACAGCAAGCTGATTTTTAAAAAAAAAAAAAACAAGGTTATAAAATCACTAATGCAAATGAAACAATTAAATGCTTCAAATTATAACTCTATATTTATAATAGAGAAAGTATGACAAAACAAAATGTCTGATAATTTCAATGTCATGGCTCCCTTAAAGATTTCATAAAGGCAGAGAAGCATAGCCTCGCCTTTAATTTTTTTCCTGATCTAATTTTTCTATTTGGTACCAGTTATAGACAAAGGAAAAATCCTCAAAATAACCCCACAATGACATAAAAAGAGAATGTTCCATAACCCAGTGTTACATCAAAGTACTTGAGAGACTAGGGTATTCAGATGTCTATCCTGCTAAAAGTTAGACTTCCACCTCATCTAGGAAACCAAGGTCTGGGGGAAAGGCAACAATTACAACTTGTTGAGGTTACGGAAAAATTTCACTTATAATTCTCTTTTACTGTATTTTCCTCTTCAAAGACCAGGGGTATCAACCTGATAATAACAAATAAAAATTATGATAAATAGCATTTATGCCTCATTTGTCTTTTACTATATAACATTCACTGTTGTGAACAATTTCACATGTATTATTTTCACAATTCTATCAGTGGCCCTGTGTATGCCACTACCTTTTGTTCTCTTGTGTATATGTGACTGGAAATTCACATAGTAATATCTAACAGGCGTCCTCAAACTACGGCCCATGGGCCACATGCAGCCCACCTAGGACATTTATCCAGCCCATAGAGTGTTTTTGATGCCGCTGCCTGTCCTGCTTAGCAGCCAACTCGTCCTGGGACCCACAGTCCAGCCCTCCAATGGTCAGAGGGACAGGAAACTGGCCCCCTGTTTAAAAAGTTTGAGGACCCCTGATTCTAGAAGAAAAAAAAGAAAAAGCAGAAACCCAGGATGCCAAGAGACAAACAAGCATATCTAATGTAGCATACAAAACACTACCAAGCCCCTATTCATAAGTGGAATAAAATAGGGTGGCACCTGTGGTTCAGTGATAGGGCACCAACCCAACCCTGGAGGGTGGCAGATTTGAACCCAGCCCTGGCCAAACTGCAACAAGAAAAAAATAGCCGGGTGTTGTGGCGGGTGCCTGTAGTCCCAGCTACTTGGGTGGCTGAGGCAAGAGAATCACCTAAGCCCAAGAGCTGGAGGTTGCTGTGAGCTGTGACACCACAGCACTCTACCGAGGGCAACAAAGTGAGACTCTAAAAAAAAAAAAAAAAAGAGGAATAAAAAGAAACTAACAAATTTCATAGGAATAACAAATGAAAGTGGAAATCCAAAAGGGCTTGATTTATGTCATTTATTGCTTCACAGGCAAAATGAAATTGAAAATACACAATTTAATAAAATTTTAGGAAAATATACATTTGGAACCAATACTTGAGTTTAATACTACAAAATGCTTCTCAACTATTTCTCAATGCAGCAGAAAAAACATGCTTTCCAGTCTCCATCTAATAAATATCACTTTTACTTATGTGCCGATTTGTAGAACAAATAAAAGGCTGAGACAGTAAAGTTCATGTGGCATTCTAAGTTAGGTACATATAAGATGCAACTTCTATATGTCACTGCTTTGTTCTTGTTGTTTTGTTTGTTTGTTTGTTTGTTCATTTTTGAGGCAGAGTCTCAAGCTGTCGCCCTGGTTAGAAAGTCGTGGCATCATAGCTCACAGCAACCTCTAACTCTTGAGCTCAAGAGATCCTCTTGCCTCAGTTTTTTCTAATTTTAGTAGAGACTTGGTCTCACTTTTGCTCAGGTTGGTCTCAAACTCATGAGCTCAAGCAATCCACTCACCTTGGGCTGCCAGAGTGCCAGGATTACAGGCATGAGCCACTGTGCCCAGCCATTTGTCACTTCTTAATCTTAGCAATATCCTAATAAAGTCTATGTCTCCATCAACATATCCTCATATTTACCATCTAATGCTTACTAATGATAAGACCTATAGTACTGACTGGTGCTGCGCAGTTTCCCAAATTTTACTTGAGTATAATCAAAAATTTAAGGAATGCATAATTCCTTAATAGATATAAAACAAACACTAAATAAACAAGTACAACTTCATTTATAGAAATTTTGTTTATTGTATCTTCAAGTGCTAAATTTGACCTACTCAATCATTCCTTCACGTATGCACGCATTCAACTAGAGTTAACTAAACATGCTCAAGACCTCAGCTAAACACGACTGTTTTCATTTAACCCAAACTTTCTAAGCACCTATCCTGTGCCTATTTAAGCACCAACCTGAGCAAAAGTGAGACCTAGTCTCTACTAAAAATAGAAAAAACTGAGGCAAGAGGATCTCTAGAGCTACCTTATAGCTGAAGTCATACTAAAAAGAGAATTATTTACCTGAAAAAAAAGATTTTGAAGAAATGATCTACAATTTAGCCCAGAGAAATAAATAGAAAATATCTAAGAGATTAAGATATATGTAAATTTAAATGGAGAGATTAAGCACAAATCTAATAGGAATTCTGAAAAAGGCAACGGAGTTAAAGTGAAAGATGCTATACTTGAAAAGATAACATTTCTTTCTCAATTAGACAATATAGTCTATATAGTCACATGAACTTGGCATCTCCTATTACAATTCCGATCAGAAACAAAATAATAAACTTAGAGAGCAATACTTAAACTGTAAGAAGCAGGAGTACTTTTTTCTACTGTCAGGCGTCCTCAAACTGTGGCCTGCTTAGGACATTTATCCAGCCCACCGCGTGTTTTTGCCGCCACTGCCTGTCCTGCTTAGCAGCCAACTTGTCCCGGGGCCCACAGTCTGAGGGACAGTGAACTGGCCCCCTGTTTAAAAAGTTTGAGGACCCTTGCTTAGCAAGATGGAGTTTGGGTATAACAATGTGGTTTTTTCCACTTGGGCAGAGGAAGATGTTGAGTGTTGGCAACAACATATGGAGTGGATGGACACAAGTTCCAGGTTGGTGTCATCTGCCACCAACCTTGGTGCAGGCACTGGACTGGATGCCGCCAGTGTGTAATTTCATTTAGTTGTCCCACAGCCTGTGAGTCAGGTACAGCCAAGAATATGGAGGCCTATAGTATTGAATCATCTGTTGAAAGTGACACGAGTAGAGACAGAAATGAGTCCGGAGCCCAGGGCTGCTAGCCTTTCAAGTAAGTGGAGTTTTCCTGCAGTGTCTACTTTTTAATATCATGTAGTCTGAGGATATTGAAATTTTGGGGTGAATCTTTCAGCTTTAAGAATAACGCTATAACAAAAGTTTCTGGGATAATGTATTGATTAATGCCATCTATCTTACTGGTTTAGTAATTGAGCCAATTGACTATCAAGCGTAGTGTTCTATTAGATGGGAAAATCTAGCTTTAGAGTACATCAGTAATCCCAGAAATCTTTAGCATGAAATGTGGTTACAATTGTAAGTGAAACAACCGATGTGTGGGAACGCTGTGTTAGAGACACGGCTCTCTAAATGGGCTGCAAAGCAGGTCTGTGACGGGAGTTCTATTTTCTCAGTAACTTCCATTTTATAAAATTAAGTGATGTATTTCCAAGGGAGAAGTCCTTTGTAGACTGTGGTTAACTTTTATGAGGAAATAATATAGAAGATTCTGGGCAGTATAGTAGAATAGACGTATTAAGAGCATGATTAGCACCATACTGCCTGGCTCCATTAGTTCTTGTTCTGTGATTGTGAATAGATAACTTTTTTTTTTTGTGAGACGGAGCCTCAAGCTATCCCCCTGGGTAGAGTGCCATGGCATCACAGCTCATAGCAACCTCCAACTCCTGGGCTCAAGCAAGTCTCCTGCCTCAGTCTTCCAAGTAGCTGGGACAACAGGGGCCCGCCACAATGCCC
>CAUYQV010172618.1:0-13619 GCA_963574575.1 Galagoides demidoff | reverse complement strand
GTGCTGTGGCATCACAGCTCACAGCAACCTCCAACTCCTGGGCTTAGGCAATTCTCTTGCCTCAGCCTCCCGAGTAGCTGGGACTACAGGTGCCCACCACAATGCCTTGCTATTTTTTTGTTGCAGTTTGGCTAGGGCCGGGCTTGAACCTACCACCCTCAGTATATGGGGCTGGTGCCCTACTCACTGAGCCACAGGTGCCGCCCTATAATTTGGTTTTTAATATGTTTACAGAATTATGCAAGTAAAGCTTTGCTACAGTAAAACACATTTGCATCACCTAAAAAGGAAGCCCTGCACCTATCAGTGTCATTTTTCTGCCTGTTTATAACGGCTTGTCTTTTTAACATTGAGTATAAGATTTCTTAACAAGTCCCTGTCAAGTAGATGCTTGGCAACTATTTTTTTCCATTCTTTGGCATGTCTTAATTTCTTAATGGCATTTTTTGCAGCCCAAGTGTTTTAAATTTCTGTATAGTCCACTTTATGTATTTTTCTTTCGTTACTTTTGCTTTTGGTATTATGCCTTTTTCCTTGTATTTTAAAATGGTATTTATTTCTTAAGCTTCCTCAAGATTCTTTTAGAGATTGAAATCAGACATAAAAGTGAAACAAAGACAATTAACAACAGCGTGGACTCTCCTGAGCCATCTTGGCAGTGAATTCAGTAGTGACTTGGCATGGATTTTGGTTGGACGCCTGAGGCCCTGCAGCCTGTCTCTGAGTGGAAGTGTCTGTGATGTCCACAGGGTTAGGGGCCTTCAGCTAGTCTTCCCTGAATATGCATATAGCCAGCCTTGGCTTCAAGCAGGGATTTGACTTGGCAGGAGGCAGAGCCTAGAGATGAGGGGGCTGCCTCCCTTAGGGCAGGGTGGTCTCACTCCTATCCAGAGATGGGCTGAGGGAGCCTCACAGTCACAGGACCTCCTCAGCAAACATCCCAGGCCAAACTCAAGGACACAATGAGGGTTAGTTTATTTTGTGAGCTAAACAGAAATTTATTGGCTAGCCAGGGAATTTAGCCAATATTTATACCATCATTTCTGTGAGAAAATGAGCCCCATATTCTAAATCATCCCTAAGTTGGGGAGTATTCATTATTTATTGATTCATTCATGCCCTTTTTTAACAATTATTCCATTACTTGGGGCTGTATGCAATTTTATGTTGTACGTGTAACAGATACATACATACATATATGTACATGTAAATAACACACCTGTTCATCGGGCCCAGTTATGGACCATGTAGCTGGCTCAGCGACTTCCTGAGCCTGCCTGTGGCCATCGCTGACCAGCTCCATGGCTGGCTGGAAGGCAGATGGCTCCGGGGCCTGGGTCCTCCCTCAAGACCTCATATCTGTCAGATTAGAGCATGAAATCCATTGAATCAGGATCTGTGTCAGGTTGTCTGCAAAGTTGATTATCCAGTTGTGAATTATTCAGACCCTTTGTTTTCCTTCCTCTTACCTTCACGCTTGGCACTTCCATCACTGATTAGTTTTAAAGAGAGGCTGACAGGAATTGGGAGAAACCAAATTCAGTTTGTTTGAAGCTTTGTAGGAGAGGAACAAAGACCAGCTGAAATGGCATTTGTGAGTCATTTGGGGGCTTTATCTATGTTCTTTGCTCAGACTTTATTTTCTTTATCTATATTCTTTTTTTTAATCTATGTTCTTACTTTAATAGATTTGATGGTTTTAATTTTTTAAACACAATAAATGCATGTACATGGTTTTAAAAAAGGTAAGACAACCTATAGGGTGCCTTATGCCCTTGTTCCCCTCAGCCCTAGACCTTCTGCAGGGTAGCTACAGTTAAGCTTTGTGTGCAGCTCTCTGAATTTTTTGTTTTATTTGAATATTTTCTTAAAAGCACACAGACGGGATCCTGCTATACACAGCGATTCTGCATCTTGTGGCTTACGTTCTTAAGAGATGTTGTTCAGAGATACTCCCCCCACAGCAGCACAGTCCCACCGTATCCCCCTTGAGGTATAGAGTGCTCCTTTATAGGCAAGATCCAAAGTGCTCTCCATGGACAGCTAACTAGTTCCTAGCTGTTTTTGCCATTACATAGAGTGCTTGGTGAAACTCTTGGGTAAGCATCTTTCTTATACACTTTTGCAGATTCCAGTGGATGGATGATTTTGGTTTTTGCTAAACTTCAAAGGATCTCAGTGGTTTATCAGCTGGGCCATAGACTCTTGAGTCTTTGGAATATAGAGAGGTTGGTTTGGGTGTAGCCTGGCAGGAAAGACTTGCATTCAAATTTTGAGAAGGTATTTGAGTATTAAGTTAGACAAGGACCTACAAATGCTTTCTGTTTCCATAGTAAGTCTGAATAAGGAGACCTTTTGCAACTCTGTAATGGAAGGACCTCAGCAGGAAGGTAGGGGTAGCTTGTTTGGGGAAGAGAGTTAAGTGTAGCAAAAATATACTTTGCAATATTTCATATACAGAAACACTTCTACAATGAGAGGGGACACAGTAAAAGTTTTGCACCACTTGGACATGTGAAGAGAGGTGTCTAGAAGGGGTGGCAGCCCGGTGTAGCCTTGAGGCTTTAGAACATCACCTGTCCGTTAATAGGTGGCTGCAGGCTGGGGTCAGTGGCTCACTCCTATAATCCCAACCTTCTGGGAGGCTGAAGTGAGTGGATTCCCTTGAGCTCAGGAATTCAAGACCAATCTGAGCAAAAGCAAGAACTATCTCTATTAAAAATAGAAAAATTAGCCAGGTAGGCGCCTGTAGTTCCAACTATTAGGGAGGCTGATGCAAGAGGATCACTTGAACCCTAGAGTTTGAGGTTGCTGTGAGCAATGACATCATAGCATTCTACCCAAGGCACAGAGTGAGACTCTGTCTCCAAAAACAAACAAACAAACAAATAAATAAATAAATAAAATATAGGTGGCTGCAGTCTCAGGTGTTTGGGTTGATTTGTATGTGCAACACACTCCACAATGACTTTATTCCTGCGTGAGGACTAAGGTCAGACCAGGTGGAGATTCAGGGTTAAAAGCCCTCTTTCTAATCTCCCTGTGGGGAGTTTCTTTTGGTGGGTGGTGTGAGGTTCTTTGTATCAGCAGCAGAGTCCTGACCTTCTGCAGAAGGTGAAACTCGGAAATTTTCAGGTGGCCTGAGAGGAGGGCTGGAAGGTTCCCCAAGGTGGTATCTCACAGTGCCATTGCTTCCTTCTGTCTTCTGTGTGGCCATATGCAGAAGACAGACAGCGTACAGTTAGTAATCCTCTTCCCTAAGGCTGGGTTAGGATGGGGAGTCCTTCTTTCTTGGTATAGGGAAATCTAAGTTAGAGAAGAGGGATCATCAGTGATGGCTCTGGAAGTCCCTAGAAGGGAGTGTCCCTGGGTGAAAGCTGTTGTAGGCAACATAGTGGCTGCCTCTCTCACCCACCCATGCATGGACAACCCTGGAGTGGCAGCCTCCATCCTTCTGTGTCCCTTCACATCCATGGTCTGGCCTGGAGTGAATGGGCTTTAGAAAGCATTCCTGTGAGTGTTTAACAGAAAAATGATCCAGCTGATTTGGTTTAGGGCAGAGACAGAGAGGAGCAGAAATCACCTTCCTGGCTTTGTTGCCCTCAGTCCTTATAGTTCAGCTAGTATTCATGTGGTGCTTTCTAACACAGGGGCTGTGGCTGAGCACTCTCCCCAGAGTCTATGAGAGGTGAGGCCTGACCATTCAAAGTAAAGTCAGTTCGTGGTAGGAAATAGAAAGTCTAGGCTCAAGGAAATAGCTTTTTGACTCTCATTTAGATAACATATGAAGCCTAACAATTAAGTTTGTGAACTTATCCTAGAAAAAGTGATATTTAGTGAATATCACTGTGGTCACCTTCAAAGGGCTCCCCTTGGGAAGCTGTGCAACCCTTCAGAGCAATTTATTAACTCTTTTTCTGGAATGGATATCAAAGCTGTTGTTGTTTACCCTCGATGTCTTGAATGTCATCAAAATGTCTCCCTTTCAATATTTCCTTTTTCTTTGGGTAAAGAAAAATGTCACTGGGAACCAGATCAGGTGAGTAGGGAGGGTGTTCCAGTACAGTTGTTTGTTCACTAGCTGAAAACTCCTTCCATAGATAGTGCTGTGTAAATTGGTGCATTGTTGTGACTCAAGCCATGTTGTTGGCCAAGATTTTCAGTTGAGATTATCTTGTTTCTCTATCTATGTTTACTTGGTCTGCAATGCTTCTCATTGTCTGCTAACAATTTTGATGCCTAATTCAATGAACTTTTGTCATGTTTTCATCAGTTCTGCTCGTTACTGGCTGTCCTGACTTCTGTCTTCATCAGTGATACTTTTCTCTTCCCTCAGAAAAACATTTAATCCATTTGTACACTGCTCTTTTCTTCATGGTATTTTTCCCATAAACTTGTACTACATGTCACTGAATTTCACTTACACTCTTGCCAAATTTAACAAGAAATTTACAAATATTTGTTGCTCTAATTCAAGCTACAACATTCTTGTGACGGCGCACAAAAACACACAAGAATAATGAACAACACTGAGCAAGACACTGCTACACATTGACACAAACACAACTATGAGACACTGATAGACAAAGGTTATGAAAACTTACTGAGTTGTTTGTACAGTGCTGCCAACTAAGTGCATGGTGGCAGTTCATAAACTTAATTGTCAGACCTACTATCAGATTTAATGAGAATGTGTATTATCAAAATGGAGTGGTGAAATTTAGTAGTGGTAAAAAAGAATGAGAGTATACCCTGGTGGTGTCCTCCAGTACCTTCTTGGGAAGAAAATGGCAGCAGGGTGTGCCATGACCTCCAAGAGGTCTCATTGAGAGAGAGATGGGCTCCCTTGTGGCTTTGAATTACATATTGGCTGCTGCAGCATCTCATCACTGGGCTGGTCCTTGTCCTGGCCTTGGCGGTAACTAGTGCAGTTCCTAAGCTTCTAGTTCTCTTTCACAGGGTCACAGGGTCCATGTTCCATTATCCAAAGAGCATGAGAGTGGGTTATAGCAAATTTTAACTGGATCTTCCAGTTGGGTTTTACTTGAGCATGAGTCTCAGGAATAAACCCACACAACACAGAATAGTCATTGTGAGCTAGACATTTTGTGAACATTATTTCATTTCAAAGCTCAAGGCAGGACAGAAATACTTCTCTCCCTTCTGTAGATGAAGAACTCAAAGCTGAGAGGCGTTCGATAACCTGGCCAAGGTCATGTTGCTGCTCAGAACAGAAGCAGGCATGGGAAGCTGGATGACGGGTCTATTCTTATAGCTATGTTATCTTTAAATATGGGTGACACCACCATTTATTCAGCCTTTTGTTAGATTTTAGTCAAATTTCAGTCTCTTGTACTCTTTATGCTTAGAATCCAGACTTACAGAAATTTATGTGTTATCAGAAATACTTCCTTCTAAAATGTAAGTCTAGCCAGGCACAATGGCTCAGACCTGTAATCCCAATGCATTGGGAGACCAAGACTAGAGGATCGCTTGAGACCAGGAGTTGGAGGTTGTAGAAAGCTGTGATCATGCCACTGCCCTCCAGCCTAGGTGACAGAGTGAGACCTTGTCTCTAAATAAATAAGGAGAGCAGTGCACCGCCTAAGTAAGGAGGAAATCTTCATCCAGTTTTTTAGCATTTTGCTCTTGGAGCTGTTATACTTATTAATCTTTTTAGTCTTTTCTGTCTGCAAGATGTAAGAAGTTGATATTTCCTGTTTGGTCCAGTGGTTAAGTTTTGATTCTGCTGGCAGATGTCAGCCCAGTTGGAGAGAGGGGCTATTAAGTGTATGTTCTGTTTTCCCTTCTTGGGGGACACTGTAGTTGGAAACAAACAGCCTTTCGCCATTCTCAGTCACTTCTCAGGGTGCTCATGTTGTAGATTAGATGGCTGCAGAGCTGATCTGTTGATTTTTTGTCTAAAGGTTTGGTCTCAGTTCAGTGCTTTTGCTGGAGTCGGTCCCATGGCAAAGGTTGATTGTTCTTATTTGTTGCTAGCAAGTAGCAGTAGCACTGTTACTTCCTTCTGTTGTCACTGCTTCCAGACCATTCTAATTAGATCTCTCAGTCATCAGTTTTTGAATGAATGTTTGCGGCACTGGGAAAATTAGTCACAAACTTTTTGGATGCAGCCCATGTATTCATTTTGAATTCTTTTGTTCCCTGAAGTTGCACCTCTCAGTATTTTTAGCAGCTTAAGAACTCATTTCTGAGAGTGAAAGGAGATGGTTTTGTGCTTTACCCCTGAATGAGATTTGAGCCCTTCCCTCGGTGTTCACTCAACTAACTGTCTGGGCACAGAAATCACCTACTTTGCAGAGCCAGCAAAGCTTTATTTTTCCTCCCCTGGAGATTTAATAAAAGTTTTGAGAGTTGGGGGATGCCAAGAATATAATTCCTAATTAATTCATCAAACATTGTTTTTGGGCAGTAGATGACTTGTACCTGAAGTCCGAGCACTTGGGGAGGCCCAGGTGGAAGGAATGCTTGAAGCCAGGAGTTAGAGACCAGTCTGAGCAAGAGCAAGACCCTGTCTCTCCAAAAAATAGAGAAGATTAACTAGAAATGATGACTTATGTCTCTAGTAAAGCTAATTGGGAGGCTAAGGCAGGAGGGTCACTTGAGTTCAGGAGTTTAAGTGAGCTATGATGATGCCATCGCACTCTAGCCCAGGTGAAAGGGCAAGACCCTGTATCCCCCAGAAGTTATTTTGGGGAGACATAGATATCATTATTATCATTATTATATTTTTCTTCTATATACTGAAATAATGCCTGTAATAAATCTCATTCCGGTTCCTGTGTGAGGCATGACAGACATTTCAAAGGATGAGATTATGGTGTTGCAGGAAATTGCAGTATTCATGCCCAGCCAGAGCAAATACATGAGTGTTGGATACCAGCACACCTTATGTCACATTCCAATGTTATGCTTGCTTCCTGTGTTACCTTTGCAAGTTATTAAAAACTCCCTTGTCTGAAACCTTGCTATTCTTATTTGTAATAATGCCATCTAACTCCCAGGGTTGTTACGATGTCAAATTACATGTCAGGGGACCGCACCTGGTGGGCAATAGGCATTCTACAAATGGCAGCTGCTATTTTTACCTTCTAATCGAGCTAAATTGAAAAGGTGTTCTATATCATTATTCATTAGAGAAATGCCAACTAAAACCATGGTGTGATCCCAGTGTAGTGCCAGATGGCTAATACAGAAAAGACAGGTACTGAGTGTTGGTGAGGATATGGAGCCTGGATGGAGCCTTGCACATTATGGGTGTGAATGTGCAGTGGTGCAGCTGCTCTAGAAAACATCTGACAGCTTTTCAGAAAATGGCAGTGGAGTCACCGTATAACTGAGCAGTCTACCCAAGAGATGAAGGCACCTATGCACCTGTTTCTAGTGGCATTGTTCATTATAGCCCTGTGCAGAAATGGCCCACATGTTTCCTGTGAGTGGACAGAAAGGACGAGGCATATCCACACAGCAGAGGGCTACTCAGCACTGAAACTAGAGTGAACTGCTGATGCTGCAGCACTGTGCATGGATGAACTCTGGACATACAAAACTGTCAGCTTCAGGGTCATTTAATTTAACCTGTAGAGAAGAAAGAAAGTAGGTAAGTGTTACTGGGGTTGGAGTAGGAGCTGGACTTATAGAAGTTATGAGGGAAATTCTGGGGGGGATGGAAATGTTCTAAAGCTGGGTTGGGGTGATTCAGATGTAGCTGTATATATTTCCTAAAACTCACCAAACCATTCACTGAAGATGAGTAATTTTAGGGTATACAAATCAGTTCTTGAGCTGGAGCTTGAATCACTTGATTGTCCTGCTTTGTATTGATAACTGTGTTTTAGAGGATGGCGTGGTTTTGGGGAATGCTTGTGTATTTTGAGTCCCCCAGTGCAGCCTGTCCTTGGCACTGATGGAGGATTCTTCCATGCCCCTGCCTCTTGGCACTGCAGACTCTGACTGTTTTTAAAAGAATTTAAGGCTTAAGTAGGAAGACATTTTTAAGGTCTAAAATCACACCATTCAAAAACAAGAAGATAAATTTAGGCTTATGCTGTCATTGTTGAAATAAATGTATTGTGTTTCAGATTAACTATGAAATATAACTTTTCTATGATGTTCAACTTTTTATGAACACAGTTTTAATTGCTGACTGTATTAGTATTTATTTTCACCAACTTTGTCTATTTGTTAGTTTTTATTTAACTCCCAGTTAGAGGATGTTTTCTTTTTTTTCCCAAATAATGAACACTACTTTATAATGATTAAGACTAATAAACTATATCACATACTAGAATATGTTAATCAGCACAAATCTTCGCCAGTTTACAAAAAATTATAGAGTGAGAATGTTTTCTTTTGTTCCTTGCTTTACTTATTTCTTCATGTCTGGGGTCCATTTCTTTATTGGGTACTAAGTGATTTGCTTTTTCTTTAAGACAAAGCCTCAAGCTATCCCCCTGGGTAGAGTGTTGTGGCATCACAGCTCACAGCAACCTCCGACTCCTGAGCTTAAGCAAGTCTTCTGCCTCAGCCTCCCAAGTAGCTGGGACCACAAGCGTCCGCCACAACTCCTGGCTATTTTTTGGTTGCAGCCATCATTGTTGTTTGGCGGGCCCAGGCTAGATTCAAACCCGCCACCTTAGGTGTATGTGGCTGGTGCCTTAGCCACTTGATCCACAGGTGCTGAGCCAAGTGGTCTGCTTTTTACAGTAAGAGCTAATTGAGATTTAAAAACAAATGTTATAAGTTCCATACAGAAAACATGGAGACTGATTACCAAAGTTTATAATGGAAAATAATAGTACCTCTCTAGTACCACCTAAAACAGCAGTCCCCAACCTTTTTGGCACCAGGGGCCTGTTTCATGAAAGACAATTTTTCCATGGACCATGGGAGGGAGGATGATTTCAGGATGATTTAAAAGCATTCTATCTCCACCTCCAATTCTCACAAGGATGTGCAACCTAGACCCCTAACTTGTACAGTTTGCAGGAGGGTTCATGCTTCTGTGAGAATCTGAGCTGGCAGGAGGTGGAGCTCAGGAGGTGATCTGAGTGAAGAGGAAAGGCTGTAAATACAGATGAAAGTTCACCCCCTTGCCCACTGCTCACCTCCTGCTATGCAGTCTGGCTCCTCACAGGTCATGGATGGGTAGAGATCCAGGACCTGGGGGTTGGGGACTACAGACCTAAAAGATAATTTATTGTAAGCATTGTGGTACATATCTACTTTAATATTATTTTCTTTTTCTTATAATGTATAACAAAAACATATAGTTGTAGATATTTTATTAGCTTTTTTCCTTAGCAAAATATTCCTATACTACCATGCATTTTTCTGCACTTTGATAGGAAATGCCTACTGATATGTCTTTCAGAGGTCTTATAATTTTGTTACCCAAATGCTAATTCTAAATTTTTGGTTATTTCCAGTTTTTCTTTAATAATAATTGTTCAAAATTACTTATATTATTTCCTTGGGATAAGTAAAATGATCCTGCTACAGTTACATACATTTTAAAGATTCTTGGATATCTTGAGAAATTATCCTACCGAGATACTTCATTTATCTTCCTAGTAGCATTATGTGATAGGACTTTTGCTCATGCCCTTATCAGCAGTGCATACTTGGGGATTTTTAATTAATTAATTTATTTAGAGAAAGAGTCTCACTTGTCACCCTGGGTAGAATGCCACGGTGTTACAGCTCACAGCAACCTCCAGCTCTTGGGCTTAGGCAATTCTCTTGCCTCAGTCTCCTGAGTAGCTGGGACTACAGATGCCCACCACAATGCCCGGCTATTTTTTTATTGCAGTTTGGCCAGGGCTGGGTTTGAACCCGCCACCCTTAGTATATGGGGCCGATGGATATATGGGGCTGGTGCCCTACTCACTGAGCCACAGGTGCCGCCCACTTGGGGATTTTTTATTATCAATTTGATAAAAATCATTATAAATTACATTTATATGGCTACTAATGAATATTATCTCTTAAAATAGGTTTATTGGTCTTTTATGTTTCTTCTTTGAAAAATTCTCTTATCTGTTTTATTTATGTATTTATTTTGAGACAGAATCTCACTATGTTACCCTCAGTAGAGTGCTGTGGCATCACAGCTCATAGCAATCTCAAACTCTTGGGCTGAAGTGATCTTTTGCCTTGGCCTCCTGGGACTATAGGCACCCACCACAATGCCCAGCTATTTTTAGAGATGAAGTCTCTTGCTCAGGGTGGTCTGGAACTGTAAGCTCTGAGGCAATCTGTCCATCTTGGCCTCCCAGAGTACAAGGATTACAGGTGTGAGCCATTGCACCTGACCTATTTTATTTTTTCTATTGGAACTTTGTATTTTTTTCTTATTGAATTATGTAAAAAGTGTTTAAGGCCAGTAACCTTACTAAATGTGGATATTTCTCTCTGTTGTTTGTCTTCTAATTTTTGGTTATTAATTTTTATTTGCTGGAAATGAAGATTTTTTACCTCCTTCAGTTAGGGACTTTGAGGAAATTTGCTCTCCTACCTTTGTTAAGTTAGAAATTAATGCCAATAAAGCAAAGAAAGTAGTAGCAGAGTGGTTAAGAGAGTTTATAGAATTTTCTGAGGGATTTGTGGCTAGGATCAATTTATGTTTTATAGGCTGTATTTCCTCAGAATCTTCAAGGTATTGTTAGTGCCACAACCCTGATCCTTGTTTGCTGGCCATATATGAATTGCTAATGTGGTTTATACCATAAGGCAGTGGAGGACCTTTTATTTCTGTTTTCTTAAGAGTTTTTCTAATTTCTTCCCTTTAATAAATGATGCTTGTGGGAAGCCTTGTACTTTTATTTTAAATCCAGGTTCTTTGGAGATGAGGTGTCCTGAGAAACAGAATGTCTACAAGACCCAGGGACTAAGTAATTAGCCTGAAGGGAGTTGATGGAAATTCTGGCCTGATCATTTCTCCTTAGTAGTTGAAATGCAGAGAGACCTTGGGATGATTTTACCTGTCATCCCTGCACACATTCTTGTCCTGGTTTACCAGGCTTCTCTCAGGCCTTGGGCTCTGTCCCTGGTCCTGAGCATCAAACCTGCCCGCGTCCAGAGACTCCCTTTGTCTAAGTCTGTGTGGAGTGTAAAGTGCCCAAAGTGCCCATGCTAACTGGGCCAGGCCTGGAAGCAGCTGGGATCCCACTGCCTAGTGGCAAGTTCAGCTTTTGATGAATGTTAAAGCTGCTCCCCACGCTGCAGACTGTCCTTGGCCCATCCTCCCTGGGGCCATCCTGCCTTTTTGAAGCAAATCCTGGTCTTGCTGGCCCAGGACAGGCTAGTTAAAAACTATTACTATGATAAGTAAAATGAGAATTCTCCCTTTACAGGGCTTGGTGGGATTAGTTCTAACTCATTTGCTGATGTGTCTGCTGTTGATTTAAAGATCCTCTCTCACACTTTATAAAAGGAGAAAAGGCAGAATGTTGACTTCAGTCTCTTAGACCCTGCTGTTCACTCTATGAGGGCACAGAGCTGAGCGTGTGCTGCAGCTGTTCCTTTAACTTCAGATAGAAAAGGGATGTGCCGTTTCATTATTCAGGGGCACCTGGGTCCCTCTGCACACAGAGTGGAGTGATTTATGTTAGTGTGAGAAATGCCATGGGGATTAGCAGAGGTTTGTTCTTTGGGGCTTAGTTAGATCCTGTCTATATTTAGGATGGCTTATCCACATGTATGTGTACAGATACCACTGTCCTTGAGCAGTGGACTGCTTGACTCTCCCCTTAGAGTCCCCACTCTAAATCATAGACTGGCTTCTGTGAAGGAATCATAGATTTCTCTAGCCAAGCTGCTCTGACGTTGGACATTTCCTTACAACCCACATATACTTTGTTAATTCTTTACAGATTATATGTCACCACTCTATGATCTGTGAACTAAAATAATCCTAAGCTCGCTTTCCTCCATCCCATGCTGACTGATCAGACACCCTCTTGGCCCAGGGCACCCCTGAGAAGCCTTAAGTCTGAGTTCCCAGCCGTGATGGGATGGTGGTCAGACCACGCCTCATTAAACTCCACCCTTTGTCGAGCCAGCAGGTTGTTCTCCTTAAGGACTGAGTGGAAAGCAACCTGATGACCTATTCTCCCTGTTTGTGGTTTTGGCACTGCAGCTACCCAGCACGCTTCCTGGTAAGAGACTATCTCCATGGCTTTGCCAGTGTGCTGCATATGCACAGAGAAGGCTTTCCTGCCTTTCTCCACACTACAGACCTGCCATTTTCTGCACACAGACCTCATACAGGGACATAAAGCTCGGTAGGGCCCGTGCGAGGCCTTCCTGCCTTATGTGCTCTTGATTCCTCCTGTGGCTTGTTAAACAGACATGCTCACCTGCCCTCAGCTCATACCTTTTTTTTTTTTTTTTTTTTGAGATGGAACCTCAAGCTGTCCCCCTGGGTAGAGTGCCATGGCATCACAGCTCATAGCAACCTCCAACTCCTGGGCTCAATTGAGTCTCCTGCGTCTGCCTCCCAAGTAGCTGGGACCACAGGCGCCCACCACAATGCCCGGCCATTTTTTGGTTGCAGCCATCATTGTTGTTTGGCGGGCCAGGTTGGGGATTCGAACCTACCACCTTAGGTGTACGTGGCTGGCGCCTTAGCCGATTGAGCCACACGCGCTGAGCCCTCAGCTCATACCTTATTCCCACTGTCCCTTCCAGAAGCACAGTTTCTGGCTTCTGGCTGGGGCCCTGCTTCCCAGCCTGTAGGAGTGGCCACTCCTTGTGAAAATGATGAGCCTAGTCATTCTTCGGTGAGACTTTTTTTTTTTTTTTTTTGAGACAGAGCCTCAAGCTGTCCCCCTGGGTAGAGTGCCTTGGCATCACAGCTCACAGCAACCTCCTCCTGGGCTCAATCGAGTCTCCTGCCTCAGCCTCCCAAGTAGCTGGGACCACAGGCACCCACCACAACGCCTGGCTATTTATTTTTGGTTGCAGCCATCATTATTGTTTGGCGGGCCCAGGCTGGATTCGAACCCGCCACCTTAGGTGTATGTGGCTGGTGCCTTAGCCACTTGGCCACAGGCACCGAGCTGAAAGATTCCTTAATTCTCTGGAACACATGACTTCCTTAGCTCAGCTTATTGTGATCAACTATCATCTACACAGAGCAAATTTCTGTTTGAAAACTGAATCCTGTGTTAGGAGCATTTCTCTGTGTAGATGACAGTTGATCACAATAAGCTAAACTGGGGAAGTCATGTGCTCCAGAGGATTAAGAAATCTTTCAGACACATAGCTAGGCACAGAGATGCTGTTATGGGATACAGGGGCCTGAGCCCTAGTCTGTTGGGAGTTTTGTTACATTTAGTCTCGATTTCTTCAAACAGCAATCTTATAATTTTTTTTTATTTTTTATTAGATCATAATTGTGTACATTAATTCTATCATAGGATACAGTGTGTTGCTTCCATGTACAGTTTGAAAAACTCTCATCCAACTGGCTAACATAGCCGTCTTTCTCATAATTGTTGTGTTAAGACATTTATATTCGACCTTTAGACAAATTCACATGTACCCTAATAGGATAAATCATAGGCGTGATCCCTATCTCTTCACCTATCCTCCTC